>JAJJWW010003532.1:0-82137 GCA_023531295.1 Papaver armeniacum | reverse complement strand
TATTCATTATCATTCGGAAATCCAAGACCAACTGCTTCTATGTACGGGATCTCAATACAACCTTAGATTTATCTATTGGACGGAGAAACCTTGATACTAAATATGTAGTTTTTAGTGTTATTTATTATATAACGTGACATCCAAATGTTTTTCTTCTTCTTAATTGGGCGCACTTATAACTTTTTAATCCCACACGTCATGTATAAAGTTTAGATTTAACAAACTTAGGTCGTCAATTAATTTATTCAACTATATGTTTTTGTTATCTTTTAAAATCATGCGTACGAACGGTTACCAAAGATAGCGGTGGCACAAAAACAACCATTTTGTCTTATATGATTTGGTATCATCCCAAAAGTATTTTTATCCCAGCCTTTTTGATCGTGTCAAAAACAACCAACTATACTTTTCACAATACAATGTTACCCATCATGTAATTTTTTTATTATTTTTGATTCAAAAAAAAAAAACTAATACCACCGCCATTAAAACCATCCAAACGCCACTATTTCTTCCACCAAAACTAATGTTACAAGCCTCCACCACTTTGTAACACATTCCACCGCTTCCACCACTTACTTCTTCCTCTACTACCACCACCACCACCACCACTAATATCTATTGAAATAATTTTTGTCAAAATTATTACTTATTGATGGAGATATGTATTAATATTAATTAAGGGATATTTATGATGTAAAATTAATAAATCATTTATCATTATAAATTAATGTTTACTAAATTAATAAAACACTTATACTAATTAATATTTAAGTTGAACAAACCATAACCATAGATTTATCTTCTCTCTAGACAAATCACTTATACTAATTAATAAAATACTTATACTAATTAATATTTAAGTTGAACAAACAACCACTTTGTTGATTTATCTTTTTATCAATTCCAACCAAGGTGGAACAATGGTTAGAGGCCACTCTTATGACACAATAGGTCATGAGTTCGAACCTCCCAGTTATAATTTTTAAAATTCAATATCTTGACTTGAGTATTCATTTTTAATTCATAATATTGGAATGAACACCACGTGTGCGACTTGTAGGGTGTGTACGGAGGATCACAACCTTTGATTTATCTTTCCAAGGATAAATCGACCACCACTCATATAGGCAAAGTTAGCCTTGGCGCACGTGCGGAGTTATGGTGTATCTGATGCACAACCAACCGTAGATTTATCTTTGCCTGAATAAATCATAACCACTCTCGAAACAAACTCATGCTTTATATTGTAGATAACTAGAAATTATCTTATAGGTTCACGAACAAAATTTAACGGTGTACTTCATACCCTCTCATTTTCGCAAATTCCACGGATGATTATGAATGCAATGGGAAGTGTTGAAAATATGAGAAAATATGTTGATTTTAGGCAAAATCATTTTCTTTTTAAAAGGTCTTAAATTGAATGGATGTTGCATAACAAGATGGACCACCAATAGCTAGTAGGTATGTGCAGCAGCAGTGTGTCTTAAAAAGCCCTTATTCAAATGAGAGCTTCACGTGATTAAAAGGCAGATCACCCAAAGATTAGATGGTTAAATATAAAATAAAAATAAATCAATACATACATGACAAAATAGAATAATCATTTGACAAAATAGAAATTGTAAACACATGATTGTATTTGCATCTAGCCGAACCTGCTGAAATTCTAAATTGTTTACACCAACATATTCTTTAACATTTGTCAATCAGACCTTAAACTGATTTTGCCTCAGAGGTATCCTTTATTATTACCATCTAGAAAATCAACCACCTACTTACATACCTTTCAGAAGCTGAAAAAACACGAGATTAGCATCAACATATATACCAAGTTAGAAGTTAGTACTAAATGAGCATTATCACGAGCCTTAATCCTTAGCGTCCCATCAGTTATCCCTTAATAGAAAGATCCAGTCTTTAATATATGAGCACAAATTCCACTGCAAAAGCATTAAACAGTACGAGTAGTACCTAAAAAGCATTGAACATTATTTGCTTGAACATTTTCCAACCTAACCCACGAGTCCTAGACAAACTATTATCCCTACAATAGATTATAGATTCCATATCTAAATTATGTTTACAATCCAATGGTATAGACCAAAAATCATCACAAATTTGCTACAACAAACTGAATACACCAGTGAATTATAGTCTTTGTTTTAGGGTTCGGTTTTGTGTGTCACGTCATGTCATGTGCGAGAGATCAAAAAGAGTGAAGAAAGAGGCGGGAAATACGCGCCAACTGAACCCAGAGTTGGCTAAAGCTATGAACCGCAACAAAAGGCAGGGGAACCCTAGCCAGCGTTAACATTATTTTTACGTGTCACGACACTGGGGAAAAAAAAAGAAAGGGCCAAAGAAAAACTAAAACTAATTTCTGTCAGTACTCACTCTCTCTCTATTCTAACATGACTAAAATAAAATGATTTTTTAAATATAAAAAAATCTAGTTTTGCTATTTATATTTTCTTTTCCTTCCTCAGTTCTATCTAAACAAAAATTCCCTCCTTCCTTGTTTTCTCCCTTTTTAACCTCGCTTCTTCGCCCTCCCCCCCCCAAAACTTCAGATCCCATACATTCTCTCTCATCCTCATCTCTAACCTCCTCTCCCTTCTCAACCCTGAACCCTAATTTCTTCAATTTTCTCTCTATTCTGTACCTCCGATCTTAGCTCACGACTCTATTCCGATCTGAACCGATCTGATCTTGTCTTCTTCTCTAAAACGAGGGTTTTCATAATAGGACGACTACTAATTACTGTTTAGATTTTGGATGTCTGGAACCCGAGCTGCGAATCAACAGCGATTAGCACAGCCGTCAGAACAGATCATGCAATCTCTAAAAAAGCGTCACCTACCTTTTCATCGATGAAACCGCCTTTTGTTCCTTCTGAGGATTATCATAGATTTTCTTCACCTACTGGGAATAATAATCGTACAGTTGTTGATGATGATGAAGTTGAAATCATTATTGTTAAATCTCCCGTAAGTTTGTTTTTTCATCTATTTTAGGTTTTAATTCATTCTAGGATAGGATAGGTTTCAATTAAAGTTATACCTAACAATTTATGCTGAGATCGGTTTACTTTTAATGCTTTATGATTATGCTCTTGTGAAATTTTGGTTTAATTGGACTATTTTGTAGTAATTTTACTTAAATATATGTACAAGGAAGTGCTGATAGGTTTTTGGATTAGAGCAATTCACTTTGTTTCCTGGTCAGTTTCTGGTATCAATCGTTTTTATATAGTGAGCTGCAGTGTGGAAATGTTTGATCTGATAGGAATTGAGAAGATGGAGAGGTAAAAATCTATTTGCTTCCGGAAGCTTATGAAATGTGATTTCTAGGGCATTTATTCGGTGAACTGTACTCTAGTATCTGTCTAAGGATGTTTGTCCTGGGTTGCTAAGCACCATGAGGGATGAATAATAATAGCTGGCGTTGTTTGGTTACCTTGTTGAGATACTCCCTGGAGCTCGTTATTGTTTTAAAAGCAAACCAAGTTATCAACCATATTTCTTGCGGACATTGATATAGCTGAGCTCCAAGAGTTACTGAAAAATGAAATTGTTCGGCCGAATGGAGGTTTGTTTCATATGCATTATATGGCACCAAATCTACCTTGAGCAGTGAATGATCACTGATACGAGTTATTTGGTTGGATGAATGTTATTTGTTGCTGAGCTATACATTACAAAATGAATTTTGGCACCGGGGAACTGTAACAGTCAAGACTGTGCTGTTGGGAGGAAGGGGAATCAACCTACAATATCAACAGTGGCAGTATACATAATGCTAACTGACTTAAGGAAAAGAAAATCATGTTACTCCTTAAAACAATCTGGAGGGCAAATGTGTTAGATGGTGAACTTCAGTTGATGGGTATGCAGTGAATGGCTTGTAATCAACTGATCATAACTGATCCGGAGAACATTATGGAGGCTTTTAGGTGGTCCGCTCTATTGCTTCGCGTGTTTCAGGAACTATTTTATTCCAAAGTGTGCTTAAAAGTAGGCTGAGAAGCAAGAGACAAAAGACCTTTGATCTATTGGTTTTAATTAGGCCAATAGTCTGGTATGATGATAGTTGCATATGATTAAGACTCTCCTCCTTGCTTCTTTGTTTATACACCCAAAGACAAGACTCTGATTCGAAGATGGGAGGAGGTACTTTGTTTGGAATCCTTTGATGCTACATTCATGAGAGAAGGGAAACTTAGATACATGTAGACTGTAGGATTACATATTAAGATAATTGATATGTAAATTTTTCCTTTGTCTGTAAGTGGAAACTTATACAAAGTTTAGTAGTATGATGGAGATAATCTTTTGACAGGTATAATCCATGAATTGTGTAAGCACATTATACTAATCTAGCCAAGCTTTGCGACACTGTAATTTCTTTTTGAGTGTTTCATAAGATATGTAGTTTGGGTTTGGGATACTCTAATGTTCCTTCAAACTGCTATATATATATGGATCTCGTGTGTGGTCATGGGTGCGTTTGCCATCATTAGTTTGCTCAAAGAGGGCGTGTGCTGAATAACAAAATTGTTTATATTTAAGCCACTTCAGGTGGAATAGATAAGCTGTCACCAGAACCATTTATCAAAAACGCTGTAATTTTAGAAGTTTAAATGGAAGATTTTGGTATTTCATTTGCAATGGAGGCATTTCCAAGAATCTAATTGAAGTATGTGTCCTACTAAGACAAAAGCTGAGGAAGATGTTTGATTTTTAGTTAAATTAGATTGCTCAGCTAAACCTAACCTTATAAGATATATACTCTTCATGTTTTCAGATACACCTAGCCTAACCTTATTTTATGATTATGGCCTGTGTCTTTTTATCTATGTCATCCTCCTGTTTTCATGTAACATGTTGCTATTCATCTTAAATTTTATGTTTGTATGATGCTAATGTTTGTTTCAAAAGTTCGACAGATGAAGCGAAAGACCGAAATAGAAGAGTGTGAAGCAGAATCTAGTGAATGGACCACCAGCCCTGGCTTTGCTGAAGTTGTTAACAGCCCCCTTGAACGCCTGTATCAGGAAAAGGTGGGAGGGTTTACAACAGGACAAAGGCCTCAAAAAATACAACAGATCAGGGCCTCAGACCCCTGTGTCAAATGCTGGTGAGGTTTGGTGATTTAACACTAAATACTTTTGATCCCAATGGTAATGGAATTGTAGAAGCAATAGTTAGTTTGTTAGTTGGTAACTTAGTGGGTCGACACTGGCGAATTATCTGGGTCAGGAACTTGGAGTTGCGGTTTCTGTTACCTAGTCAAACTGCAGTTGTGACAGGAGAAAAAACCGTGAAATGCCAAGGAACATATATTGAAATTCTTTTATGTTGAATTTGTAGGTTCTCCTGAATCCTCTCACTCCAGCTGGAACATGCCGTTATGACAGCTCTCTAGGTAATTGTTTAGATTCCTCTTAGATGGCACTTTTTGACTCTTGGGGTGATGTTTGAGCTCTTGGCTTTTCATACAGTGATGATGGTACAAGGCACTGCAGAGAATGACCTAAATCTGTGTTATCTTTTCAGGGCTCTTGACGAAAAAGTTCATAAATTTGATTAAACATGCAGAAGATGGGATTCTTGATTTAAACAATGCGGCTGATACATTGGAGGTGATCATTTTACTACCTAATTTACCAGGCTTGTGATTTTCTAATGTTCTGAACTTAAATAAGTTCTGCTTGTGTAGGTACAAAAGAGGCGGATATATGATATTACAAATGTTTTGGAAGGAATTGGTCTCATAGAGAAGAAGCTTAAGAACAGAATTCGTTGGAAGTAATGTACTTTGTATTTTTGAAGATTTATTCTTCTCAGGATATTATGAATAGATTTCGAAGAAGCTTAAGCATTAAATGCTCATATAATTTATTTGAGCAATGATTGTTTGATTAGGGGTCTTGATGGTGCAAGGTCGGGGGATATTGAGGATGATGTTACTCTATTACAGGCATGTAGACACAGCTGCCTTGTCTTTGTGCTTTTGCAGCTTTTATTCTCATGCTGTGGAACTTCAACAGTGCATAGCAGTTTCAATTGCCCTGGACATTCGGTTGCAAATTATAAATCAATTGAGAATGCTGAACTTGATCACTGTCTTTGGTGTTTCCAGGAAACAGATGTTATAATTGTTTTTTGCTTTTACTCTTACTCTGCAGGCAGAAGTTGAAAACCTTTCCATGGAGGAGCGCAGACTAGATGATAGAATAAGGTTCTAAACTAGATTTGCTCTTCTGTCTATTTGTTTCTGTATCTTTGAGCTAAGCTGATGCATCTGGTTTGTTGCAGAGATATGCAAGAACGATTGAGGACCTTAGCGAAGACAGAAAAACAATCAAAGTATTAACCTGCTCCCATGTGTTTAAATCCCTTTATTTGAATCAGAATTAATATTGTTTGCAATTCCTCATGTTTCTTTTCCCCTTGTTTTAGGTGGCTTTTTGTGACCGAAGAGGACATCAAGAGTCTACCCTGCTTTCAGGTTGGGTTCATTTTAATTTCCTTTACTTCTAACTAAGCACTTTCTACTTGGCAGCACTGCTGTTTGCTAATAGATGGTTTTTGATTGAACATTTGCGTCTCATATTTTCTCTCTCTTTAGTTTGTCATTAATCTGTATGCTGAAACTCTTATTTCAAACAGAATGAGACCCTTATAGCAATTAAAGCTCCTCATGGAACCACTCTTGAAGTTCCTGATCCTGACGAGGTAAAGACCAGCTGGAAAGAAAATTTAGTCCATCTATTACAATGTATCTCTTGTAGCTTTTACCTTTTTACACATGATGAACTTATCCTTGTAATCATCAGGCTGTTGACTACCCACAGAGGAGATATAGAATCGTCCTCAGAAGCACCATGGGTCCAATTGATGTTTACCTTGTCAGGTACGTATGTTATCTTCAGATTGTATACTACAAGTATGATCTGGTTTACATTTTATACACAACAATTATGTGCTGATAGTCCATTAAATCAGTGATGGAATGGCATCTCTTTTATCGATTGGTATGTTATTGATATTTGCAAGAATCATTTGTTTAGTCAATTCGAGGAGAAATTTGAAGAACTGAATGGGGTTGAAGCACCTGCTATTGTCCCACCAGCATCAAGTTCAGGGAGCCACATGGAGGAACCAATGGTAACCGAGGGAGAACAGGGGGAAGGAGATTGAACTAGATGCCCAAGATCCTAATAGAATGTATTCGGATCCCAGTGCTTCTGAGATTTTTGTGGGTGGAATAATGAAAATTGTACCGACAGATGTGATGTAAGTACTGACCTTTCTTTATTTATCTTCCCTGTGATGATTATTTAGAAAATTTACAAACTTATGCATCACTAGTTCCCAAAAAAATCCATTATGCTTCCACCACCACCTTATAAGGTGTGATGTGAGGGGTGTTCAATATCACAGATGATACCTGCTGCTATCTTTTTAAGTTAACAATTAACATGCAGTAATATAAATAATCTGTTAATGCTCTTGTCGGTGTAGACTCCTCTTTTCTTTTCATTTTTCCAACTACTGATATCTCTATAAATCAACTGACCCATTTTACAGTTGAAAGCAGAAATCTACAAATATTTATTAGTGATCTTGTTTTGTTTTCAGCAAGATGCCGATTACTGGCTCATATCAGATCATGGAGTAAGCATCACAGACATGTGGAAATCAGCACGTATCCTTTTCTTCATGATTCTGTTTATGTGTTCTTCAGCCTGTTTTTGTAATTTCTGTGTTTCCTCCATTGTACAATTGAAACACTCCTTAACTCCTCTTTAGCTGATGTTGAATGGGATGGGGTGGATACACTTCAAGCGGAGGAGTTTGTGATGACAGCTGTAAGCACACCACGACCATAAACTCCCCCTCTAGCACCGTTGGATCACCGCCTGCTGCTAACACTTCTCATAGGTGAACCGAATGATCAGAAGAATCTCAGGTCTAAACTCATACTAGAACCTATCCTGTTGTTCCTCATATTTAACATGTCAGTAGTCCAACCCTACACCGGATTGAACTCGGCATGTCACTGATCAAACCTAGATTAGCGGTGGGCGACCACCATGAACTTAAAATGGTTCGAATAGAAAGTTAATGTAGCTAGGGAAAGAGATGGATGTGGTTACTTCTGTGTACAGTAAGTAATGTATTTGATCTTGTGTTCGAGGATCAATAATATTTAAATTTTTTCGCAATATGAAGTTGATCCATGTATATTAGTGCTCTATCATACTGATGCTAAATTGAACTAGTGTTTAGGTGATTAAGATTGGATACAGATGTTACTTTCGGTGTTGCATTTAAACTTTTTGTTTGCTATTTATCTCTTGGTGTGCACACTGATCCAGCCTACGGAAATCTCATGCATCCATAAACAACAGTCTTATTATTACTCACTGAAGTGAAAGGAGATTGATCTGCCAGTGAAAAGTTGGGCAAAAATTGAATGATCTTTCAAGCAAAATCTTTAGGATGAACAGTGTATTTCTCCACTTGGATCAGATTAATAAGTTTCACTAAAATCGACATTGCAGAAGAAACCTGAAGATAAATATATTGACAGAACACTTAAATGTATACCAAAAAAAACACTATCGTTCAAGGGTTAGGTACCCTATACAAAATTCACTTGTCTTTCCCAACTATCTTTTCTATCCATCCAGCAACAACAGGAGTCAAAGCAACAGTCGGAGGAAACCTAATCGGAGATGCAGCTTTGTGTGCAGCATATGCCAGTGCGAAAGTCCCTACCTTTTCCCCAGTTTCACTTGCTGAAATCCCCACCTAGAATATTTATGCGGTCCATATCAAAATTAGAATATGATCAATTCATTAAGTTCAACTGAATATAATATGATTTTACCTTCTGCAGTAATGCTTGAACATCGACACCTGCATTTATTAGCGCATAGCAGAGTGAAGGAGATCAACGAGAGAGTTATTGAAGTTGCCAAATATGCTCCTCCATATTTTGTGAGTAGTTCCTTGGCTTGTTCCCCTTTAGTTTTCTCTCCGCTTTCCTCCTCTCCTTTTGAACTGAATATCTGAATAACGAATACCAATTTCAGATGAAATCTACATCACCTAGATTTCCCGACCAAGTTCAAAGTTTGTTACTGAAGATAAATAAATCAAACCCTAATTTCAAGAAATTGGTTCATGAGATGTAGTACTTATCCTACAAACCTTTTTGAAATTTTGGTTTTACAGTCGAATTGGAATGTCAGTATAAAATTTATAGCAGTTGACACCGAATAGGTAGAAAGATAATAAGCAGTAAGTTACCTTCCAGAGACCAGCTTCAAGACCGAATTTCTGAGTGATTTCTTCCGGGGAAGAAGGGTCGTTAGTTTTAGTTTCTTTGGTTGTTTCTTTTAGAGCTCTTACAGTGATTAAGTGCTGCTTCAAATTAGGCTTTAAGGGTTTAAAGCGAGAATTGAATTCTCTGTTATTCAGAAAGGAGGGAGAGGAAGTGAAGAGCAGAGATGACACCATTGTTGGCAAAAAGATATCCACTGGTTGAAAAATTGATGAGGATGAAAAATAAGATTAGAGCAGTGAAATGATGTAAATGCCATCTTTACCCCCAAATGCTACTGAAATATCTCACGTTGCCCAAATTTTCATCGTAAATTGTGTTCATGTAAAGGGCCGTTTTAGTCAAGCGGAACAGAAAGTTCAGCCATTTGTTTTTTAGCATAGTTTGTGAGGCAACGAGTAAGAAAAACAACTAGAGGCGTGGCTATGTGCCTATGTTACAAGTGGCCGTATACGGCACCTACAATTTCACCGAGCAAATGTTACGTGCTTGTGTATATGCCAAGATTTGCTACTTTAGCATCCACCGTGGGTATAAAAAAGCATCCACTATGGGTATAGCTAAGGGGCAAACATACCTTACTAAGAGGTATTTACCACTTATCAAAGTGCGAGAGAGACTCTTTAGCGCGTTTGGATACAGAAGCGAAGTGTTACCCCAACTCTCAGAAGTTACTTCTGAGAAGTTGAGAAGTTGAAAAGTTAGTTTGGCAACTACCTAACTTATAAGTTGAAAAGCAAATAAGTAAGTTTGGCAAATTTACATTTCGTAATTCAAAATATCAGATGTATTTTGCAGTAGCACACTAGCTTGATACCTATAAGAAAGTACTGATAACATACAAAAAAGAGAACAAAGCTTGTACACATGCTGTCCATTTTCAATCATACAAATTTTTCACATTGGTAAACGATAATGCAAGGACATACCAAAGGCGATACCATCTTGATAAGAATCCATTTCGCAACGTCTTCTTTGAGATTCACTAGCAGATAAGTTGGCATAAGTTGTAGTTTAAAGGATCACTTGGTCCTTCACCGGGTATATGTCGTTAACTCCATACTCCGTGAATAAATCGTTTTCCATGGCGTGTCTTCTAATAAAGTTATGAATTGCACATGATGCTATAACAATGTTTCTTTGCTTACATGCAAGCTATAAGACTAACATCATCTTCAAAATAGGAAACCGAGCTTTTAGCACTCCAAAGCACCTTTCAATTATATTACGTAACGACGAGTGTGCATGGTTAAATTTTTCCCTTGCACTACGAGGTCCCCTAGTTCCCTAGTCATTGAGATGGTACCGTTTGTCCCCTATATGGAGCTAAATATCCCAAACATATTAGAATATCCCGAGTCTACTACATAATATTTTCCTGTAAAAGTAATAATACTCAATGAGTAAGTAATTGTCACAAATATATAAGTTTTCATAATATAGTACAAATAATAATACTCAATGTGTCTTGAAAGTACCACCACTAATTGGAAATTTACCTGTAGGAGGATGCGGAAACATTGATTGCGGATCGCTATCTTCCATGAATATTCTTGCATCATTAGCCGTGCCTTCCCAACCGGCTAAACATAAGTGAAACACATATCAAAGTCACAAACACACATCACATTTTGGGTCGGTATAGTCTTCCTCCTCGATATGGTATTTGGGCGCACCACTCGGAATCGAAGCACTAATATGAGTTCCATCAATCGCCCCAACACAATCCTACCAATAAGAAAAAATAGTTAGCTATACTAGCCATATATTTGTAATCAAAACATACATAATAAATAGCGAGTTTATACCTTAAACCAAGGATAATACTTATCACGCCTACTCATAATATAAGGATGTATAGCATCAAAATTTGGAGGCTCGATGACTTCTTTCGCGTATCCGCATATGGCCTTCAAAACCGTCTTAAAATGACGAGATATAGTCTCATTAGAATCTTTGGAACCGATCCATGACCAACCTTGTTACATTCATTGTGCCCTATTGTGTACAAGAAAATACAAACTTGTTCTTCAACGGCAACATATCGGGTATCACGTAAATATCCTCGATTTCTCAATATGTCACACAAGTCATATAGTACATGGACTTCTAAACGGAGTATTTAAGGCACCGATTTATATTCCCATTTAGAACATTATACACATATTGTTTACCCGATAATGAGTCGGTCCTGTACGGATTTTTCGGAATGCAGTTACCAATATTTTGTTCTACCACATACCTCACAACTAGCTCGACAACTTCATCTTCTTGCTTGTTCCCCGACTCATTATCCGAACTCATTTGCAACCTGTTCATTCATAAAATACCATAAAATGAGAGAAATCAAGTTAACAATATGAATCACTAAACTTATTAGAAACATTAAAGTCAAATGACATAAAAGAAGAAAAGGCAAAAAAACGTACACAACACAAATTTTTACAAAATAAAAACCATATACATATATATATTCTTAGTCAAGCTATTACATAAGATGTCTGCAAGTATCACCGTTACAAAAATGTGCAGTACATGTATACTGTGTCAAGCAACAACATCCCACAAAATGAACAAAAGTAGACCAAAATATTAACAAAAAACAAGATGGCTTGACCTAAGATGTAATGTCATATAATTCAGAACATATCCATTCACCTATTTTTCAGTAGTTAGCTAGCTAGTATTGTGTTTAACCAAAAAAAAGTTCCCCTAAATTAGTACCACTAGCTTCAAGTCTAACAGTCTTATCATTCATAAAAGACTCCATCTTCAATGGATTGAATCCAATCAGCCCTTCTTTCCACTGACATTTTAATAAATGTCTCTCTCCACCCTTTGCATTGAAGAACTTTCCTTTGCGCGGACATAGGTATTCACCTTGACCTGTGTTCCCATTAGATCCAAAAGTTCAAGACATTCGAGATAGTATATTTCGATTTATCCTCTAATTTAGCTTTGGCATTTTATTAACATCTTTAGTGACTCTCCAATTTCATTTGCCTTGTTGTCTTTCCTACCACGTCTACCAATTGGGGTGCGCGAGCGACGACGAAATTGGTTGTCTACATTTTCCTCCATCTCACCAACTACACCACCACCACCACGGTCATTGGATACATGTGCACTTTTACGGCTAGCACTTGGTGTCCTGCGAGCGATGACGAAATTGATTATCAAAATTTTCTTCCATCCCATCATCCCCTACACCACCGTTAGAAGAGACTTGTGTATTACCACCTAATGGTGGCACAGGACTGGCACATAAACTCCATTATCAGGCATATCTATCTCATCTTCACCATCAAGTAGATGAAAAATCACCATCCCGCGCCTTGTCTAAGATTCCCTCGTCGCCACAGTATCACCATATATCCTCGCTAACTTTGGATATTCGGGACAAATCCGAGTCACGGAACGTCTTTGTTCGTGGAAAATTTCTGTTAGTTGATAAAAGTTAGTATTTCAAAGAAAAAAAAAAAAAAAAAAAATTGCTTGAATAGCTAAAAAATATGTAAAGGAAAAGAACACCACCTTCACTTGCTCTTCCCACCATTCATTTGAGGCTTCTACGATTGCATAAAACAGATCCCATCCTAGTCCAAAGTGTTATCTTCCAAAAGTTTCTTATGATCTTTGTATTTTTCCTTCAACTTGGTGAATTTGTTCTTAAATGACTTCAAATTATATTTCAACCTAAACTTTGTATAATATTGCTTCCTAATATCAGCCCAATCATGCTTTGAGAACGTTCCAGTTTGCCTATTTTCACCACTTATTTGAACTTTATCTAACATCACTCTATGAAATATGACTCATGTACTTGAGACCAATTGGCGGGAACTTCAATAGCATCTTCAAACAAAGGGAATGGAGCTTGGCTTGAACTTGAAGCCATAATCTAACATACAGACAATAAGAACAAAATCATATATACTTCCTAACAAAAAACATGTAAGCTAACAAATATTTGATGTACAACGCACCAAACTCACAATTACTTTTGCACATACTGAATGGGTATACAGATTAAATGATATCTAAATGCTATCATCATCATTACAAATTAAATGAGTATCTAAATGTTATCATCACACAGCTATACCAATTCCATAATAATTTTGGGAGAGATTATAATCCCGATTTGCAGTAAAAATCCATGTGCAAATTAAAAAAAAAAAAATCGAAATACACCCGGTTCTATCAAAATCAGATCTACATAAATCTAAAGAAAATTCCAAACAACAAATTAAATTTATTTGTTAATCTCTTGTACTTCGATAATAACTAATGAAAAGAAATAAAAAACCTAAAAACAGGAATTTCATCAAACATTTTTATGATGATCTCTACCTTTTAATGGTGTCTACTCCTCCTCTATAAGTTTTTATCTTCTTCTCAAAACTAATCTAGATTTTCAAGGAAGAAGATTTTTCGAGGGAAGAAGATTTTTCGGGAAGAGATAAAAGAGGAAAGTGAAGAGTGAAAAGAAACCATTATATTTATGAAGGAAACTGGATAAAATATTACACATTTACCAAGGAGAAGCCCGAAGCTACTTCTCCTGCGAGTCGGAAGCAAAAAATTTTGGCTCCAAAAATAAGTCACTTTTTGGCTTAAATAAGTTGTTTCAAAAAAGCATTCCCAAACATGCTTTTAACTTATCAGCTTAAAAAAGCAAAAAAGCTGCTTCTTGAAGCGTTGCCAAACAGGCTAAGTTTAGCGGTCTTTATATCGCTTGGTAATCAATAAAGGGCTGACGATATATGGTATTATGGTGACTATCGCTCGGTGGCAATCTCATCGCTTTATAATTCATCATCCAACGGTTACAATTTCGTCACTTTATAAGGCTGCGTTTTATGATTTGCTATTTTTGCACCCGCTGTGAGTATGACAAAGTGGTAAACGTAAGTGCTTAAATGTCAAATATATTACTGAGACACATTCGATAAAGGCTCTATAGAGCGATAAAGATTTTATCGATAGAGTCTTTATCTCCAATGATCTTATCTTTATCGCTAAATAATTTTATATATACTTAATGTCTTTTTCTCTCCTACTTTTTACCAGCTTAATATGTATTTATATATAAAGGGTCCCATTAAAAATATTATAATACTAATATTCAATGATCATTCCTACTGCCAACATTTTTGCTCGACTGAGCGACATAATTTGGCCGGCCATCCAATTTTTTATTGCACGACCATCGAGTACAATACTTATTAATACTTTGTCATTCGACCATTCATGACATATTAGATCAGGAATGGGCACTTTACATAACTCAGCAACATTTCATTTCTCACAAATAGTCGACATATCGAATATGTCAATGATCGAAAGCAATCTCATTGACGCTCGTCGATCATCGTAACACCATTATTGCCTCAATCGGTAAAATGATACACCACAATTCATCAGACTCGATGTCTGTGCATTATCCTGTCCCAGCAGACACCTTATGCTTAATCCATGAGTTTCAGAGCTTGCCACATTCGTCCATTATGCTCGACTCATCAAGGCTAAGACTCATGGTCTAGCCAAGTAAACAATTGACTAATTAAATACATGCATGCCTTGCGGATTCCACATTCATGAGACATCGATCATGTTACATGTGGGATATTCATCGGGGTTTTGGTATGACGGCCTACAACACGTGTGTACATCCACGATGAGAAATGTGAGTAATTCGTGCAAGCAGTTTAAGGAGTTAACAAAGTGGTGGATGGACAATCAACCAATTCTCCACGCATGTGGAACTGGTTTAACCACAATTTCCCACTTCCCACTCTTTTACTCCCCTGCAACCGTCACACTTACTGGAGATCAATGTGTTTACTAATTCTGCAATATAATAGGTTCATCAATCCATAATTGAACGATCAGAACTTCATCAGAATCATCATATCTGAAATTATCTAAACTCTACAATTCACAAACTTGCAGAAGTCTCACACATCCACAATCCTTCAATACTCATTGATCTCACACAATTCTCAGATTTCCTCCCACAGATCGACCCTCATCCCTCTTTGTGATCGAATTGACTCTGGAACGACCATTGTCTTGGTTTAGGCCCGAGTCCTATAGATTGATCTCCCGAACTCAAAGCACTCCCGTGCGGTGTATCTGTTAAAGGTTTAGGCAGTTTTCTCGATCGAGGAACCGCACAACCCTCCACTTTTCCTCAAAAACCAGCAAATCGTTTTCACCCATCAACACCAAGTTTGGTTATTCAAGGTTTCTTAGGACTTCAGTTATTGTTTACATATAAAAGGAAACAAGCCTACAAAAATTTATAAACAAGTAAAATTATTCAATGAAGTCATGAGTTAATCTCGATAAATCTCTCTTTTTAATCCATTTTATATATTCTACGCTTCTGTTCTCCATTAGTTTTTGTTATGGATTGCTGATCTTAATCGCTTTTAAATGTTCTATATGGCTTGTTCCTAAGTTCATACGAAGAATTGAAACCCCTTACCAAGTTAAACTGAAGTATAAATACTAACAAATAACTTTACCAGCGTATTTGGATGGTGGGAAGAAAATTCCATTTTCAGAATCTATTCCATAAAGAGGAGGTATCATGAACCCGCCATCCCATGGGGTTTAAATTCTCTTATTGGGAAAATTTTAGTACCATTTCCCCACTAATCTTCTTCACTGAACATGGATCCTATTACTATATATATGGAAATGGATTTTTATTTTTAGAAAAGTGAATCTATTGACTCTAATCAAACACACCATCGAGTTAAACCGTATAGCATCTACTCCATACACTATAGCAAAAAGAAACCAAAGAAACAGTTTTGTGACTCGTGTGTTGATTTCCAACCGAAAATAGGTTTTCCAAATAGGGTAACTACTTTCTTTATTTATTATTATTATTATCTTTTAATTTTTATCGCTATATAATTAAAAATTTTAAAATCAATTTTGCCCGCGATACATTTTATTGAGCGTAGTTTAATATCCTGATCATGAAACAAATTTACTTTCCCTAAGACCATCTCCAATGAGGGAAGGGCGAGTTCCCTTAAAATCCTAGATGGAAACGGTTTTATTTTACATGTAAAACAATAGGGGAAGACGATGTCCTATAGGTGTTCTCAGAATAAAAACTTGATCAAGAATTTGTTTACCAGTCGCTTAGTGCTTCACCGAAAAAGCTCAGTGTACACCATTCTTTGACTAATTATCCGACGGAAATTTTATTTTGTCTCGTATTGGGTGCCTTGTATTGTGCGGAAGCATTTTTAAAAAACTTGTAAAATTAATAATCCACCAATTCGTGAACTATTGGCCGCTCGGTTAATGTTTTGGAGACACCAAAATGCTCTATCGAGTAACTGTTCACCGGTTATTGGAACTTAACATATTAGAAAGGTGAATGGTTCAACGAGCTAGATGTTTTACCTATCGTTTAATTTTTACCGATCGACAAATAGTTTAGCTAAGTTCCCTTATTACCTTCCCACTTCCCCATGAATAATTTAGCTAAATTCCCTTAGTCCCTTCCCAGACTTCCCCATATCCTGGGTATGAATAAAGGCTTGGAGATAAGTTTTCCTTTGTACAGGATACAAATCCCTCGTTGGAGATGGTCTAAGACTTGAACTTCTCAAACCTTTACGCGTATTTACACGCGTATGACCCATGATTTTAAGGGAATTACTTGCACTTGTTGGGTTTGGACATGCCCTAAGGATAGCTCGATGATCAATCAACCGTTTGCTTGATAATCAATTTTTTTTATAACACTATATTGTTTTCTTCCATTTCAAAAAGATTTGTTTATTTGGTTTTGCATAAAATTAAGAAAACAACCATTTAAGCCATTCTTTTTACGTTTTCCTAGTTTATCTTGAAAGAAATGGTCCCCTAGGTTTTTAAAAAGAAAAAAGGAAAGAGAGATGGTCTCCAAAATTTATTAAGAGAGAGATGCTTAGAATTCTTTTGTACCAATCAAATGCTTCATTTAAGGTTGCTCGGATACTTCCCAAAAGGCTTATCAAAAATTTATCAGTTTTCTAAAAGTTTTTTCTTCAATTTTATTTTTTGAAGGTCTCTTGCTTTCACGTACTTTGTACATGTGAAGAGGAAAAACACTTAAAAAGAAAACGAATTCATAGTGAGGGTTGAGAGAGGAAATTCCAAATTTGCTAGTAATGTAGGTTTGGAATATTGTAACATGTAGGTGTACAATGAGTGTTTTGGGATTAGATTGAATTGGTATGCTCTAATACATTCTTGAGTCTTATAAAATTGCATTTGCAAATATTTATATACGGGTATCCATCAGTATCTTCCATTTTCGGAGATGCTTGAATTGGATTTTGGATACGTCTTAGGAATTGGATACCGTCCAGGGTACCTATGCAACGCAGCTTATAATTCTTATGCAAAAGCGGAGCCAGACGATGCGGAATTCCTGGTGGGGTCCATAATATACTCATTTAGAGCAACTGCAGTGGTGCGACCATAACCAAAGAGCAAAGAGCAAAAAAAAAACTAAAATTTGGGTTTAGTCCGTGTTGTAACGCGGTGGAGGGAGACTAAAATTTGGTCCAACTTTGAGTTACGCCCCAACCGGGCGCAATTCCAAATCTCGTCCCATTTCTTTTTTTTTTTTTTTTTTTTTTTATTATTGTTGGGGCGCAACTCAAAGTTGCGCCCAATTTTTTTTTTTTTTTTATTATTGGGGCGCAACTCAAAGTTGCGCCAATTTTTTTTTTTTTTTTTTTATTATTGTTGGGGCGCAATTCCAAATTGCGCCCATTTTTTTTTTTTTTTTTTTAATTGTTGGGGCGCAACTTTGAGTTACGCCCCATCAGGCGCAACTTCAATTTACGCCCGACTAAAGACCAGACTAAAGACTAAATATGGTCTGGGTTTTGGTTATAGTCCGGTCTTTGGTCTTTACTCCGTCTCCACTGCGTCTGTTTTTTACCAAAAAATTTGGTTATACTCCACGACTGTGGATGCTCTTAGTCGAATACCAAAACCCATACAAATCTCTGTTAAAATTCTGCCGACAACCTTCAGAATTCCTGGTGGGGTCCATATAGCCGACAAATATGGTGGTAATTTCTCATATTGGATACCAAGTAAGATCAATACTGCTCACGGTGTTTCTTGCTGGAAAACCATATCTGAAACAGCACACTTGGTTAGTTTGCACTCAACTTTGATTATTCACTCGGGTACAAACACTTCGTTCTGAACGATTCTTGGAAGGGCAATGCTTCATTATCTTCCATTTTCCATTCCCTGTATAAGTTATCGATCAACAAAGACGCAAAGATTGCTCATATGGTTTCTACAACGATGCTAATCGGCTCTTCAGTTTTAAACGTAATTTATCAAATGAAGAAACCAACTCTTTTGCAGCATTGTTGCTTGTAATTGGAAACAATCCACCGATGCTTGACAGCCTCCCTGACACAAGACGTTGGTCTTTGCATAGCTCGGGTGTTTTCACCGTCAAATCGCTCTATTCTAACTTGACAGCAGATTCTGGCATCGATAACTTTCCTCACTCCTTCGTCTGGAAGAAACCAGTACCACCTAGGATCAATTTGTTAACATATATCCTTATTTAAGGATAAATATTGTTTCCTAGTATATAGGATCTTTGCTTTATCACAATATATTTTTAGCTCTATATATTCATGAGTCAGTAACTGAAATTGATATGATTATCATAATAAAGAATTATCTTCTTCTCAATCTCATATTTGTGAAGATGGTATCTATGAGCTAGGGTTCTTGAATCATGGGTAGTGATTCGTAATTATACCAAAATAAATCTAAACAAAAAGGGCGGATGGAAAACAAATCGCTCCTATTATCGTTCAATCTGAAGGTGCATCATTCAAGCCCTCGGGATTGTTCTTGATGAAACAAACTATGACTTGTGGTCACAAATCATGGAGATGCATATTGCTGAAAAAAAAAAACTTCTTTTATTATGGGAAGAACAAGAAAAACCTACCGAGGAAGATCCAAAATATGAAAAGTGGCACAGATAATCAAAAGGTCAAGAGATGGTTGTTGATGTCTATGTCACCTCAAATCATGAAGAGATATATTCGGTTACCTACCGCTAGAGAGATCTGGGATGCATTATCTAAAGCTTTTTATGATGGAGATGATGAGATGCGGTGTTTACTCTAAACCGACGAGCGTTTCAGCAAATCAAAATGGCAGAGCTCTCTCAACTTATTATGGAGAACTAACTCAAATCTTTGGAGAGTTGGATCATCGTGACAAGGTGGTTATGGAGAATCCTAATGATGTTGAAGCCTATCGAAAATCAATACAGCTTTCTAAGGGTGCATATATTCCTTCTTTGGATTAGATGAAAGTTTTGAGCAGATCCGTGTGAAATCTTGAGAAAGGATCCTATTCCCCGAATTGGAATCATGTTATTCACTTGTTCGTCGTGAATCTGTTCGACGTACAACGATGACAAAAAGAATCGGAAGAAGTTGAACCTCTTTGCTATGGCAACTCGAAACCTAGATAATCAAAAGGGGTCTTTTCATAGATACTCAAAGACTGAGGTGGACAAGTCATCACTTAAGTGTACACATTGTAATCAATCTGGACATACAACTGACATGTGTTTCGAGTTGGTTGGATATCCAGATTGGTGGGATCAACATATGGAGAGGAAGAAGGAGACAAAGAAGAATTCTGGTGCTCCAATGGCTTCAACAAAGAAAGGAAAGGATTCCATGGTAATATCTCGCTTCCGCAGCAAGGGCAGGTAACGATGGTAAGTTTTTAAATGTTTCTTCACTTGTTTCGAATAATTCATGGATAGTTGATTCTGGTGCTACAGACCATATGACATGCGATTCTAAACAAGTCTCTTCCTTAAACCATCCTTACAAAAAAGCAGTCTCTCACGCAAATGGCTCACGGGCTCAAATTACTTGGTGAAGGGTCAATATCTCTCACTTGAAAGTTTAGACTTAGATTCCATCTTAGTAGTTCCTACATTAGACTGTAATCTCTGTCGCCCCAAATAACTAATACTTTACATTGTGTGGTAATATTTTGGCCTGACTGTTGTGTTTTTAAGGACATCACAACGAAGCAAACGATTGGTTATGGTGTTAAGCGTGGGAAGCTATATTATCTGGATTTGGTGTCAAGTAGTTCGGATAAACTGCGTCAAGCTCTTCTTGCTGATGGTTCTGAGGGGGAGAGACAAAAATCTCAAATTTTGTTATGGCATCGACGATTGGGACATGCGTCGTTTGGTTATTTAAAAAAATTATTTCCTAGTTTGTTTACAAAACTTGATATTTCTAGTTTTCATTGTGAAGTATGTGAACTTGCAAAAGCCATCGTGCTTCTTTTTCCATTATCATTCAATAAGAGTCCAGTTCCTTTTATGATCATACACTCTGATGTTTGGGGGCCATCTAAAACTACTACTCTCGGTGGTTCAAAATGGTTTGTTACTTTTATTGATGATTGCACTAGAATGACGTGGGTGTGTCTCATGAAAAGCAAAAGTGAAGTTACCAACTTGTTTCAAAAGTTCCATAAGATGATTAGCACTCAGTACAACAAACAGATTCAAGTTCTTCGTAGTGATAACGGTGGTGAATATATGGATTCTGACCTTCAACATTATTTAGAGGGACACGGAGTTATTCATCAAACTACTTGCTCTAATACGCCTCTGAGAATGGATTAGCAGAGAGAAAGAATCGTCACTTATTGGAAGTGGTCCGTGCTTCATTAATAGAAGCACATATGCCATTGATGTATTGGGGAGAGGCACTTACTTCTGCAGCATATCTTATAAATCGAGTGCCATCCAGTACCATTGTGTTTCAAACACCCCATCAAGCTCTTGGTGAAGCAGTTGTGTCTCCAACTGTTCTTAATCTTCCGCCTCATGTGTTTGGTTGTGTAGCTTATGTTCATCTGCACAAGAATCAACGTGATAAGTTGGCTCCTAGAGCTCTGAAGTGTGTATTTGTGGGATATGCAACAACTAAAAAGGGATATCGTTGCTATCATCCTCCAACCAAAAGAATGTTTGTTACTATGGATGTTGTATTTCATGAAGATACTATGTATTTTCATGTGAGTCCAACTCGGGGGAGTACCATAAGGAAATTCGGACTCTTAACTATGATGAAGATATATCGGAAATCGATGTCTCTGTTATTGTCAATTACGATGATATACCTCAAGAAAATTTTGATGAAGGTTCTTCAAGAGAAGAAACGAAAGTACAATGATTGGATCGTCTGCTGTCGAGATTCAAGATGAGGTTGTGATAGAAGAGATTCCGAGTCTACGTTACCTCAAGAAGATGAAACACCAAACCAATCGTCATGCACGGATGTTCTTGAAGAATCAAGGAAACAACTTCCACAACGTATAAATAGAGGTATTCCTAAACCTAGATATGAGCCTGAAATCTCTAGTAAGGTTAAGTACCCTATGAGTCATTATGTCTCTCACCATCGTTTGTCTAAAGCTAATAAGGCATTCGTGAATCAACTATCTACCGCTTTTATTCCTAACAATGTGCAGGGAAGCATTAGCTGATCCAAAATGGAGAGCAGCCATAGAAGAAGAATTGAGGTCCCCTGTTTGAATGATACTTGGGATTATGTTGATTGTCCAAAAGGAAGAAAAATTGTGGGGTGTCATTGGATTTTCACCATTAAATACAAGGCAAATGGTGAGATTGAACGTTATAAAGCAAGATTAGTTGCTAAAGGTTACGACCAAACTTACGGTATCGACTATACGGAAACTTTTGCTCCAAAAAGAGCTAAAAATCAACACCGTATTTAGTCTTGTTATCGCTTTGCCGCAAACTTGATTGGCCTTTGCGGCAGTTTGATGTAAAGAATGCCTTCTTGCATGGTGAATTAATCAAGAAGTTTACATGGAGCTCCCACTCGGTATTTCGCCTCAGGATCTCATGGTAAGAAGGTATGTAAGCTAAACAAGTCATTATATGGACTAAAACAATCTCCCGGTGGCCTGGTTTGGAAGATTCACCAAATCTATGAGAAACTTTGGATATCGTCAGAGTAATTCTGATCATACTTTGTTCATAAAGAAAAGGAAGGATAAAATTACTGCTCTTATCATATATGTAGATGATATGGTGGTAACAGGAAATGATCCAGAGGAAAGGAAATCTTTGCAAAGATACTTATCAAAGGAATTTCAAATGAAAGATCTTGGTTCATTGAAATACTTCCTTGGGATTGAAGTTTCTCGATCCAGTGAAGGAATTTTCTTATCACAAAGGAAATATGTTCTTGATCTGCTAAAAGAAGTGGGCATGTCGGATGTCAACCTGGTCCATACACCTTTAGAAGAAAAGGTAAATATGTGTATTGAACTCCGATCAAGTTCCTACCGATAAAAGAAGATATCAAAGACTTGTGGGGAGATTGATGTATCTATCTCACACAAGGCCGAGATCTTGCTTATGCACTCAGTGTTGTTAGCCAATTCATGCACAATCCGAGGTGAACAACACATGAATGCGCTTTTACGTATTTTGAGGTATTTGAAGTCCACTCTGAAAAGGAATTTTATTCTCTAAAAATGAAGATCATAGAAAGGTTGTGGCATATACAGATTCCGATTATGCGGGAGAAATCGATGGCGTACGTTCTACCGCAGCTACTTTACCTTTGTGGGAGGTAACTTAGTTACTTGGAGAAGTAAGAAACAAAATATTGTTACACGATCAAGTGCGAGGCTGAATTCGAGGTATGGCGAGATGGCATTTGTGAAACCTTGTGGTTAAGGCTTCTCCTTATGATTTGGGGCTCCTCTCAAGGATCCTATTATTCTTTATTGTGATAACAAAGTCTGCGCGTGATATTGCTCATAATCTCGTTCAAAGACGATCGTACTAAACATGTTGAGGTTGACAGTGTTCTTCATCAAAGAGAAGTCGGACAACAACATTATTGAGCTGCCACCGGTTCGATCTGAAGAACAACTTGCGATATTCTCACACATGGAGTGTCAAGCAAAAAAATACTTGTTTTTTCCGGACAAGTTGGGCATGTGTGATATCTATGCACCAACTTGAGGGGGAGTGTTAACATATATCCTTATTTAAGGATAAATATTGTTTCCTAGTATATAGGATCTTTGCTTTATCACAATATATTTTTAGCTCTATATATTCATGAGCTGTGTAACCAGAATTGATATGATTATCATAATAAAGAATTATCTTCTTCTCAATCTCATATTTGTGAAGACAATTTCCTTGTTTGGTGCTTGATTCATGATAAACTAAACACTATCGATATGTTGCAGATCAAAGGGGTTGACATATATAATTCTTGTGTTCTTTGTGGTGATGATTTTGAATCTCAGGACCACATATTTCTTCATTGTAAAATAGCGCACAGATTATGGTCTTCCGTTTTACCTAGAGATGGTTGGGCATGGGCAGTTCCAAGAGATATGAAGATGCTTGCAATTGGCTGGCAACAGGTGCATTTCACAAACACAGGAAACTTCCTATGGGGACTAATTCCTGCTGCAGTAATCTATACAATTTGGACGGAGCGTAATAAGCGCATCTTTGAGATGAATTATAATTTTAAGACAGATGTTGATCTGGGAATTGAAGCGAAGTCCTTGATTCTTGCTTGGGCAAGTGCGGCTGGCAACAGAGTTCATCTAAATTTCTCCAATTCAGTTTTGAACAACTGGGATGCACTTTTCATGTAACTTCGTTGTTTTTTTTTTTTTTTTAGTTTAATCTACCACTGGTAGACCTTGCTGTAAATTCTTCTTCTCTTCAATAAATCTCCTCTTCTTTCAAAAAAAACCTTCAGAATCAATGAAACCCAAGCCAAAAGAGTTACTCTATTCTCGGACGAGAAAACTTAGGGAGGAAGCCCTGGAATAGCAAAGTTAGTTGCACTAATGAAGAACTTAGTTCCAGCAAGTCCTTATTGGTGCGACTAAATCTGCCATTCTATTTTTACTTTATTTAATGAAAACGTAATAATGTTCTGACAAATCCTTTCCTAAATATCACAGTACAGTAGTAACAAAAATCAAACTCATGGAGTCAAGATAGTAAGTGTAAGAGCGGATAAAAAGAAAGATCACATTGCCCTTACTTAGCTAGTGCGATGTAAACATTTGCCATGATCACACCAACCATCAGAAAGCTACTTGCAGCCTTTAAGCAGATTTTCTGGAACTTCCGGACAGAGGAAAGAGAAAAGATACCACAATCAAGCAACGCCATGAGCACCCCCAACAAACCAAAGGAAGAACTCAAGAGGCATCCAGCTGCTGACACGTTGATACCCGACAATAAAAGCTTGAGGCTGTGTTTGTGTGTAGTGTCAGCAAGTTGCATTACTAGGCTTGGTCCGAACTCAGAGATCATCACCATAAATAAGAACAAAATCCCCATTTTATAATCTCGAGAAGAACCGCGACCACGGCCACGGCCATTCCCAGTGCCTCTGCTATTGCTATCACCATCGGAGTCATAAGGATCATCACTGATACGACCAGTTCCTAAATCAATAGTACAGTCACCAGGAGCCCCAACAGGATGAGCATCAGCAGCGCCAAGGATCACAAGTTCGATATGTCTAGTAGGTTCATTAACACTCTGCAGAGTAATAAGAAGATATGAATTTACTAGTTAGCAAGATACTAATATACTCCATCTATTATCCAGTCCTTATTACTAGGGTCTAGGGGGTTTACAACCCTGATTAGGAGGAGTATAAAGATTTGGCTCTGTATTAGTAGTATTTGCCTGGTGACCATAATGATTTGTCTGCTCATTTCTATGTTGTGCCGGGTAATATTCAATCTGCATCACCAAAAACATAACTGTTAACCTTATACTTCTTCCTATACCTATATGACTTTTAACATTAGAAATACGAATACAGGTAAGGACTAGAACCAATTGTTATACATAGTCACTTCTGAGAATGTCGTTCCACCTCTATTTGACACCAACACACATATACTGATTTCTTGTTCTTCCCATACATATTCCCACACCTTGAAAATATTTGGGGAACTATACAATACCAATATTCAGCAGTAATGATGATTGGCACTCAGAAAGAGTACTTACCGGTGATATTACAGCATGAGCTGGAGCATTTTCATGGACACCATGTTGGGAGTTGTTTCCCACTTCTAAAATATACTGCAATAAGTGGATACACAACTATGAGTTAGCTTTCGGATAAAAACAGTCTCTACTGTGTCAGACGAATTCATAGACAATGGATAAGAAGAAAAGAAGAATACAACACCTCTTTCAGTAACTCCTCAATGGCATCATTCTTCCCTTCCTGTATGGAAGAAAACTTAAGCTATAGTCATACTGTATATGCTTTTAAACTTTAGTCATAAAATTTAACAGCAGAAGGACATGAGCTTAACACTGACCAAATTCAAATTTTCAGCCTTTAACCTCGACACTTTTGCGAGGAGTGAAGCTAGCTGCTCGGGATAATTCTGCAAGAACATTTTCATATAGAGTTCAGAAATGTCCTCGTTAGCTACTACTTACCAGAGAATAGCATAGAAATTAGTAATAATTAATTGCTGCATTCACCTCATTCAAATTTTTCACGAGTGCTCCTAGTTGATAGGAGTTCTGCAAGATCAGATTTGTATTAGAAATGCACTTGTTATCAGATACGCTTCTGGTTCATACATAAGTATCAAGACATGCAAGTGCATTATAGGGGAAACACTAGCCTATGAAGGCACATGGAGATGATCCGAGGATTGACTATTATTAGCACTTGAATTGTTTTAGTTGGCATGTTACTGATTGGTACAACAATTAGAAATCCAAACTTTAAGTCCCTTGTATCAAGTAATACATATAAATAAGAGACACACCCTGCAAAAACGATGCTAAGCTTGTAGTGCGGATTAAAATAGTACTCCGTACATTGTAACCGTGTGCTGACTTAGAGTTTGATGGCAAGGAGAGGTCCAATGTATTTACTAGATAGATCAAGAGTTACAGAAAACAGTTTGTACCACCACACATAGTAGTAGCACAGCCAAATACATACCAGTTTCTTAGTTGCAGCATATCTCGAGAAGCTAGCAACTACCTCGGGGTCTTCCGGAGAATACACTGATTATTTAAAAAATTGGAAAGTATCAAACCTCATTACAAAATCCAGTACTGGCAAACACAACCTGCCTCACATACATATACACATGCTAACAAATAGAAGGCAAATATACACATGCAAACAAATAAAAGGCAATTGAAGAAAAAAAAGTACTGTATTTGCTTACTCGAATCAACAGGCCAACCTCCAAAGAGACGTAATTTCCCCCCACAAGCCCAAGTTGCTGGTAACATTTAATTTTCTACCTGTGAAATCAATCATAATACAAGGAGATGTAAATATGTAATCAAGAATCATCATGATTCCAAATCTAATTCTAAATCATTCTAAATCTTTGTCGGGCACTCTAAGGAGAAAAGGTCCGGAATGAAACGAAATTTTCTCTTCAAGCGAGTTCAGTCGACAAAAAAAACAAAAAAAACAAAACCAGATGAACTGCAAGTGTAAGATTTTAGAAATTCGCAATGAAATTTAAACAAATAACGATCCAAAGATGTTAATCTTACAGTGGAAAGAATCAGAAATGGAAGATTTGTTTTCTTTGGCTCGAAGAAGGATTCTAGAGGGACAGAGAGAACCGCGAGATAGAAGAGGAAGATAGAGTGATTTTGTAGGGTGGTTTATATATTTTTTTATGGTGTTACGAAGTCTTGGCACTTTTGATTTAAAAATTATGTAGTGGAAGGAAAAAAAAAAGTGACTGAGAAGAAAAAATGGATCAAAATCCACTGTTCACTGCGAACTAATCTCTTTATTACCTACTCTCTGTTGTTCATTTCAACCTAACGTTTGTCATAAAGAAGAAGAAGACATATCAGCAGCAGGAGGTTTCCTTGAATCGATTCAATTTTGAATTAAACTAAGTTTTCTGTTTAGTACATCTGAAATTTCATATCTTGATTTTGTATCCATTTATCTGGATTTTGTATTTCATAAGTTTTCAGTTCAACAGGAGGAGGAAGACTACTAAGTCGGTGTATATCTCTCCACTATGACGACCTCTGGAATTGCTGATGATGTCGGAGTCTCAGTCCAGTTCTCTTCTCCTGGTAACAATTTTCAGTTTGTTTTCACATTTTTTCCTTTGTCCTGCAGAGCTGATTGAATAATTTGTATTTCGAATCAGGGGACGACAAGAATGACAAAACTAATCTGCCAAGTAGTTCTTCCCGTGAATTTTTGCCGGAGATGCTTCATTTACTGGTTAGTGGTGATACTAAATGTCCATTTATATGATTTTTCGTGCACCATACATGAACAAGTTAGATCTTCTGCTACCCATGGGGATTCTGAATGTTATTATTCGGATAAATTTGACAAAAATTGACCTATTAGACCTTTTTGAAACATGTTATACAGAGGGAAGAAAAGGAGGTGAACTTGACATCAAATTGTTCATTACCAAAATCGGAATTTCATATCGGTCTTGATGGAAAGCATTGTCAGAACAAGGAAGCTGCGAGAAAAGCTTACAAAAATTATTTTGGCGGTTATCAGTGTCATCATCCTCAATGTTGGACGAGTAAAACTAAAGACAGGTTTCTTGAGGTGCTACTTATGGTGTCTTCGTTCCTGTTACCATTTTGCACGGCTGGCGCCTTCTACTTCACTGAAGCGCTCACCATTGCTGGAAGCCATGATCCAGTTCTGAAACACAGCTTGGCAGCGTTCAATAGGGTATTCGCTGCTTCTTTCATTTGCAACTTTTTGGGTGTATTGATATGGCTTATTCTACAATATCGCCGTGAATACCACCGGTACAAGAAGTTTATACTTATCATCAGCAATACAGCGTCATTTCTTTTTATGGTACTTGGTTATGGCTTCGTGATCACTTTCAACATCCAGCGTGGTTGAGCCTCTCAGTGTTAAACTTGGATATAGTGCTGTGAAGTTTGTTGCCTGTCAACCACTCTTCTCCTCCGTATCTAGTAGTTTGTTTGTTTTCGGCTACATGGCCTACATCAGTTTTTTTTGTTTTATTGGAAATCAATGCCGGTTTGTATTTTCCTTATTTCTATTGAAGCCTATTATAGAGGTTCCAAGGATTTGGTTGCGACTTTGCTCCTATGGATCTAAATGTTCCAAGTTTGTATTTGGGGAGACCTAATCTAACTCCTTTAAAAACGTAAGTCATATGAGGCCCCACGTCGCGCGGTGGGAATACCTCCTTCCTCCTTCAATGGTGACCCTCACCCACTCATAGAATTGCTCCGTTTCACTTTTTCTCGAAGGAGATAAAAACAAGGCTTTGGCTCACAAATCTTTCGGGGAAAATTAAAAATAAAAATAATAAGCTTTCCAGAAAAATAATCGCTATATCTCTGCTATGGAAAGAAAAACTCTTCTTCTTCCCTCGCCTCCGGAAACCCTAATCTTCCTAACTCATTGTTTATTGCTTATGTGCGGCTTTTTTTCTTATGTGCGGCTGTTTTCTGTTTTTAATGTAATTTTTGGTGATTTATTTTTGATTCAATTCTGTAGTGGGGAAATACTGATAAGAAGGATGGGTTTTATTAGATCTGATTTTATTCGTTTTTTTGTGATAATATTTTTTTTCACTGATTTATCTTTATTGTTTTTGTTGTTAATGATTTTTTTTTTTTTTTTTATGTTGTTTAGGTTTTTTTTGGTGAGAAGATAGTAATTTGGGATTTGTCAGTTCATAGAGAATTGGTGTTTCCATAGAAATACTTTGTTCAGCCTTGCAAAGCCCTACGAAACTGGAGAGGCGCTCCCAGAAGACTATGTTGCAGGATACTACTGTTACATGTGGAGAGAGGTGTTATCAGCCGTTGCTTTCTCTGCATTTGAGGATGTTGGGTTGCTAACAATACTATTGGTGTAATGCAGGTAACCTTCTTCACATCCCCGAGAACCTTAAATTGTTCTATTATCATACAACTATCTGCTCGACAGAAGTCCCCATCCATCTCTTCCCTAGCTTTGCGCAGTTGTGGGGCATGGTTTGTTGTAGAGATGCCGAGAAAGGTTTTCATCTTCCACATCTTTAATTCAACTATTCTAACCTAAACATATGGATTTGCTACTCCCTCCGTTCCATTTTACTTGATGTTGTAGAGTTTTTCACGCAGATTAAGAAATAACATAAAGAGTAATTTTTTTCCAAATCTACCCATATTAATAGCTTCCTAAAAATTTAAAGCACCTAGTTTTTAGTTTCTATATTTAGTGTAAATTACGAATCCCGTTATAATTTACCTGGGATAGAGTATATATTCTCCATGGAGTGGATCGAAAAATTAGATTAATTATCCATCTACTAATTTCAATGAAAATTAATGGTATGGTATGATTCCAAAGCAAGGGCAAATTAGTGAGAATTTGGGAAAAAAGCTTAAACACTCGTCTATTTTGGAACATAAAAAAAAATCCTAAAACATCAAGTAAAATGTAACGGAGGGAGTATTAATTTTTTTTTTTTGTTTGTTTGTTTGTAATACTTCGTGAAACAGACGCCTAGGTTTGCTTTAGTTGTTGAACTGATCTTTGATTCGAAACATGTATGGTTTAATGAATCTATATGTATCTTTTTTTTTTTTTTTAAATCTTTCAGATTTTGGTCTTTTGTAATTTTAATAATTTGCTATAACAAATAATCAGGGTTTGTTCAATTTGTTTGGCATGGTTTCTTTACTTCACACCAGTTACATGCAATCAGGCATGTCTCAATGTTTTTCCCACATACCAGATAATATGGCCTGTAAGGATTGAAGACCTATTAGTGTATCCTTATATTTGACTGATTTACATACCCATTTGATACTGATTTACATACCCATTTGATTATATTTGTTTTTTATCGTTTGTTTAAACATAGATTTAAACTAGAAAGATAGATAAATTAAACAGTTTACATCTATATGTGAGCATTATGTGTTATTGTCAGTTCCTTGGACAAGTAAAGCACCAGTCTTTCTTGATGACCCATGGCCATGATTAGGTTGTGAAGCAATAAATTGGAGTTGGTGCTCAAACTGCATATAAATTGGAGTTGGTGCTCAAACTGCATATAAATTGGAGGGCCAAGTGAGTAAACAAAAAATTGTACGTTGTTGTTTTGTTAAGAGATTGGTATGGGAGCGGATGCAATACTATCAATAAGACGCCTGAAGATATGCATGACCCAATTAGAGAGAAAGCTGGACAAGATCATCTCGGACCACCGCAATGAGGATTAGTGCTTTGTATGATGAGCAGAAAAACGATGTGCACATAAAGGAAAATTCACTTAACCCTTGAGTTAATACAACCAGAATTTATCAGCATTGCATTAGAAGGGGTAAGAGAATCATTGTTTCATTTGTAAAGCCTTTTCTGTTGTTCAATTAGTTATAGTAATATGGATTGTCTTTTCTTTTGTGCGAAGCGAGAGAAGAATCATACTCTTGGTGCACATTTCTTAAATGATTGAGCATTAACAAGGTAATTAATTGTGATAAATGAAGTGTGCATTACGAGAATTATATAAAATAGGTGAACGGTCATTTTTCATGGTGCTGACAAGCACTTTCATGCGGGATGTTGCGGTAAAGGTATTTTCAATGCTTGAGTACTCGGATGAATTGTTTGCTTCTTGCCGCTTTTAGACAAGTCTGTAGTATCTCGGGCTAATCTTTTTTTCCCCTAATATTCAGGCCCTAGAAAGAGAAAAAGAAAATGAAAAAAGTTTACATTTATTCTCTTAACAAAGTTATGAAGTTTCTTGCAAATTTTAGAAAATAGGGTGAACCTAGAATACATTTTTGTTCTTGTTCATGTTTTGAGGAATTTAATGTGCTTATGTTTTGGTATGATTATATGAGAGGGCACTTCGTTTAGTATTTTCTCTTTTGGCCTAATATATAGCTTACCTTTATTCGATCAAAACAAATAGGTATTACCTTTGGAAGTTTCTCCGACTAACTTCACATCCGTGATTTCGATTTATCCATCTTTGAATCTACGTTAATTATTATCTTAAGAAGCAGTTTGGTGGCCCTCCACAAGCATTCAGAACAAATGGGATTGGAGTACAATACCAAAGTTGTAATGGATAGTGATCATCCTTTGGTTTTTTTTTTTTTTTCTATTATGTATATTTCTTTAACAATAATGGAGTAGCTATAGGAACTGATATAATTGTAAGTATGGATACATGATAAGTTTAAATGCAGTTCTCTGTTTTGAAAATATTATCTATTACTTTTGTTTGGTAATTTTCTAAGTTTGCACATTGATTGAAAGCATGGTTTCAGATGCATTAGCCGCATATGCGAAAACAATGACTTTAATTGCGTAAGATCTTGATCCTTCTTTACGTATGTTGTTTATTAAATTTGTTTGTTGAGTCAAGATAACCGATTCTCATCTGTTCTTCTCCTCTCTATTAAATTTGTTTATTAAATTTATTTGCATAAGGCTTAAACTGGTGTGCTAAAGGTTTCTTATGTCCATGCCACACAAAATCAAAAATATGGTTAAAGATGTTCGCCGCGCCACACAAATCAAAAATGCAAATAAAAAATCTTAAGTGACCCCGCTACACCAAATCAAAAGCATGGTTGAAGATGACACGAAATCGAAAATCCTAAGCGACGGGGCGAGGCATAGCCGAGCCACGTCAAATCGAAAATGCATCGCGACGGACAATGCATTGGGACGGGGCGAGGCGAAGCCGAGCCACACCAAATTAAAAATGCATCTAGACAAGACTAGGTGAACCCCACCTTCACCAAATCAAAAATACATCGCGACAGGGCGGGGAGACGAGGCGTGCGGATCTAGATCACATCAAATGAATAATATAGTTAAAAGAAAAAGATGAGTTTACCAAATCAAATTGGGACGGGGCGAGGCGAAGCCGAGCTTTACCAAATCAAATCGGGACAGGGCGAGGCGAGGCGAAGCCACTCCTAATAAAAAAATATGGCTAAAAGAACAAAAATGCCCGAGCGTAGTACGGGCACAAAATCTAGTTTATAATAACAATACAAAAATATCCTATGATAATCTAACTACCCTTTAATAACTAACTTAATCGTAACTAAGAATCAAAAACTAAACAGAGACAAATTGTATCTTCGTTTTCTTCCTCTCTTCTCCTCCACCATCGCCTCTTTTCCCTCTTGTTTCTTCTTCATTGACGATTAATCGTGGGTTTTCATTGACAATTATTTTTCATTGACAATTATGTAAGAAAAGAAAAATCCACCATTTTTAGTACTTTTAATTGCATGAATGGGTTAAATTTGACTAAAATAGGGTTCTAAAAATTAATTTTTGAATTGTCTACGGTTGAGAAATCAAAATTTCCTAACAGCGAATGATTTCCCAACCATAGAAATCTTTTACGTCTGGAAAAATATAAACTCCCAACCGTATGTAATTTTTACGGTTAGATTTCCTAACTATATGTTAAGTTTTATTAAAAAAACTTCCAAAACTTAGCAAAGACGCATGCGCGAGGTGAGTGCCGCTTCATATCAAAACCGCGAAAGTGATGGTGTAATGCAAAGCCGATCACTTACTTTCAAACATTGAAACTATATAAAAGAAAAAAAAAATGAGAATTTACAACAAAGTGCAACTGTGCCAACCCATAATGACCGAAGATGACTGCTGCATCCATTTGTACTCTGTTCAAATGGAAAATCCAAACTTTAGCTAGCCATAGAAGCTACAACACGAAGAAAAAAAAACTAATTACAACCCAAGATTTGAATACATAGAATACAACTGATGAATCATGATGTTTCCAAGACATTTAAATACTGCTTACCAGTCTGCATTTCAAGGAGCAAGCTCCTTAAATTTTGTAGTCTTGATAATGTCAGTCCAGTGGGGAAGCTCCATCTACTCAAATGTAATGACAATGGAACAGTGGGGAACTTGATGCACTTTGCTATTTACACACTAAAGAATCAAAATACCTAAACTGGAAGAGCCCATTTGTTAATATCCGCAGCCCATCGATCTCAGTTGTTGTCTTCTACCGGCAACATCAATGGTGTCAGGAAGGTACCCGAACAAAACTTATAGATAAATGACTACACCCTTTTGGAGATGGCTTATAGAGAAATTTCCATGCTAAACATGGTTCGCGGTCGGGCATATCGGCTTTTCAGATCAACATATATCCAACCTATAATAACATACAGAACAAAATATATGTTCAAGCAAGAAGCCACACATTGCTTTGTCCAGGTCTTCTTTATACCAATAGTTCAGGGGGAAAAGGATATCACATTTAGAATTTTTACCAAAATTGTTAGATACTGCTCGGTTGAACCCACCAAGCGTTGGTATGTCAAAGTTGGTTGTCATATTTTAGTATCAAAACTCATAAGTCGCATGATTAGATTACTAGAGTCAACTTTGTTAGGTTAGACTAGGAAGTCTAGAAATATTGAGATATACAAGTATTACTCTGAAGAGCTGAAGATCCGATGACGTATCGACATCAACGAAGACAACATCCTTCCCCTTGAGGTTAGTAATACATGAATTGACTTGTTTCCATTTGTATATCGTAAGCTTTCAAGTCGTTTCTGATTGAAAACATAACATGCGAAGTTATATACATAAAACTCTATTATTAGAGACTTGATCATCTTATTATGATCAAAGTGCCAAGGAATAATATATCAATAGTTATCAATGTTATATCTTGGTATATTGAATTACGAAGTATAATGCTTATCATTTGAACTTTGTATAAATTAGTATAAATTGGGTTGAGGAATATTTTAAAGAAGATAAGTTATTTGTTGAAGATGAGCTTGATTCATAAAAAGGAGAGATAAACATATCTTTAGCTGAAAAACGAGGGTACCCAAATACACCACAATCTTTTATTTATCAACCTATAAGTCTTATACCAAGTGTGATCATCTATGGACAGATTCGAGATAATACAACAACTTCGAGACACACTTCGTGTGATCGTCCATGGATACGAGGTCGAGACAATACGACAACAAGATCACTTGTGTGATTGACTATGGATTCAAGATCGAGACGATATGACACCGAAGTGATCACTTGATAATATATGTATACGGTAATAAATGAAACTCTATAGGATCAATATCAAGTGTTACGGATTAATGTACAAGTGCAATTTACTTTAATTATAATAAAACAATTATAATGCAGAATAATAAAGTAAATGACACAACAAGATTTTGTTAATGGGAAACCACAAATGCAGAAAAACTCCGAGACCTAGTCCAGTTTTGAATACTCTTAGAATCAAGCCGCTATAACAAAATCTAACACCAACTTTGTATAATTGAGACAAGTAGACTACCCCTAGATACTTAGTTTCCTTAGTATCCATGCGCCTTCGACTTCTAGAGTCACACACGTGAATCACCAATCCTTTAGATCGTATTCCAAATATTGAAGGATAAATCTGTTTGGTAACCACTCTATTCAATCTTGGTAATAAGATACTAATGAGTCGTTGACAAAGGCTCTTCTGTTTAATCTAATAAACTCCTTTGTTTGTTTAGATCAATCTATCTTTTGATTACCAAAATAATCAAACTCTAGATTAGCAATCAATCAATATAGATCTCAAAGAGAAACTATAAGGTGATGTCGATCTCGCGCAACTAATCAATCAAGTCTATCAAAGATAAACATGATTCTAGTTGGATCCCAATCGATCAAGGTTTGTGCACACAATTCACAAGATACGAAAACTAATAAGAAAACTTCGCGTCTTCAACTCTTCGTTTGTATTCAATAATAACATGCACAACACCACTTGAAACCTCTCGCCATCAATCATGCGCAGATGCGGGTGCATTAACAATGGATTATCACAAGATGTCTTTAGACCCGAAAATGGTTCTAATGATCCCGTCAATACTTTGATCTAGTTTGAGTGAGCCTTATGTCAGAAAAGAAGGTTCTCAAGAATAAACAAACTAGGTGCAATCAAAGTTTCAACAACCGTTAGTCAATCAAATTAATAATTGAAAACTACAATAACAATGCAATTATCTAGTTTCTTACCAACAGTACTCGTAGAGCTTCTTGATCCCACGGAAGTCTTTAAACGAGTGGTCGTAAGAGATTTCTCCTAATTAGGGTACTTTCCTCTCCGGATAGACTACTCTACCAGAAACAACAAGAATGAAGTTTTCCTGGCTCTTAGGATAGTTTGCAAGAATTGCAACCTCAAGTATTTATACACCAAGGTTGTTTGGACAACAAGGAAATTCCAAAACCGAAAATATTCTCAAGATATTCTCATTAAAGTACCTAATTTTGGTTTTCCTATTTCAACTTAAATGCCAAACCATATTTCTGAAATTCTCATATAATTTTTTTATTATTAGTCTAGCACATTATTTTCCAGAGGATATGCTTTAATTGCTGGTAATTAAAACATATATAATGAAAATCATATTTAAATATTTTTTACTTTTTCGGATCTGGGATCAACTTGAGTATCAAGGAATATCTTTAAACAATTAATGATAAGAGTTATGTACATGTTCGAATAATGTCGACATCTAGAAGCTTCTCATCTTAGCAAACCCAAAACCCTAATTCACACACATCATGAAGAAATATGTAAATCATGGAAACTTGGTTTTTCTCATGGAACCGATTATACCATCACTCCAAAATATGTTTTCACTGGCTATAACATGATTCCCAAGATAGGCTGTAATCGGTCACACCTTGCTCCACATAGTGGCTTGTGACCGGTTACACCTTACTTCATGAAGTAGCTTGTTGTTACACCTTGCTTCCGAAAGGTAGCTTGTGACCGATTACAACTAACTTCCAAATTCATCTTGTGACCGGTTATAGCTTGGATCCCAAAGTAACTTATAACCGGTTACAACTTGCATTCCGATATAGCTTGTGATCGGTTACACCTTGATTTTCCAATGTAACTTGTGACCGATCACAACTAGCTATATTATATAGGCTATGACCGGTTATACCATAAATCTCAAGAAGTTAATATAAGTTCTACCTTGTCATCTTATATTGGTCATTCAAAAGATATTTGATAAAGAACCTGACCAATCATGATTTTCTTTCGATTATGAAACAAGTTCATATGTGTACTTCCTTTAAACAAATGTTATAAAACATTGTTTCCTTGGGTGAAATCATACCTATATAATATACACATAATCAAACAACTATATACAATAGATTATGTCGATGTCGTATTTACGAAGTTCAAAAGATAAGCTGTAACGGATCAGAAATTTGCCTTTCCAATAGGTTGGATTTCAACCCAATTAGCAAGGTTAAACCCTGATACGTCACTCGAAAAATAAATAAGATATGAATCCATTTCTCTTTTGTAATAGTTAAAAACTTAGGATTCCATAGACTAAAAATATAGAGAGTCAGACACAAGTACAAAGACACCTACTAATACGGTGGGTAAAGATTCATAATATCAACTAGAGTATTTAAATTAAGCCAAAAAGTTTTAAAACATAAAACAAGTACTTTATGCCACATATATTAGTCTCACAACCGTTGATGACATAGTTATACATGCATGGAATTAATGGTTAGAATCAAGTAGAAAAATGAGATTTACAATGCATTGAACTGGACAATAAAAGGAGTTCGAAAGGTACTCAGTGTACGCCCAAAATCAGACCCAACGTACATGGCATAACCACTTACAAACCATGTAATTACTTTGCACACGATCCCAACGATATATACAAGCAAAATGTGACAAATTCATGGGAAAAAAAACAACACAACTACCCCAGATAGCCCCGTGATATACACATCATAGACAACAGAAAAAGAAAAAAGAAATACTAACACTTCAAGCTTCCAAAGCTTGCCGCTCGATCTATCTTACTACTTCTTGTTCCTTTCACACCTGTGGGGGAAAACAAAACAAAACAGTGATCGAATGCCCGTAGGGGATAGTAAAGTACGTCTGTCGGATAAAATATGAAGGCATAGACAAGAGCAAAAAGAGTAATAATAATTTATGAAATGTAAATCCTTAAACAAATCACCGATAACCAAGATTTGGAGTCAAATAAAGGATAGGTTTCTCTACTAGTCCTTCGGCGAACGCCGTCGCGTCAGGGTAGTCCGATACCAGCCACCGTTATCAAACAAACGGTCTTCCGGGTGGCCATCCGTAGATGGGGTTCCAATTAAGGCTCGACGGTCCTATAGTAGAGTCGTCTAGTTTCCTATTATGCTAGTTCATAAAAAACGAAACTCACAATAAAGGTTGCAGCAAGTTTACATTTCATAACAAAAGAAAAAAATCATTCAATTGGCAGCATGCCTTAAATCGCCCCTTAAAGTCTTGACAAGAGTGCAACATTTTACAACTAATCGGAGAACGATTCGGTAAAAAAAGACATTGTAAATCAACAAATCGAAATTATAATGCATCATAGAGTTTATACTGAATTGCGCAAACACATAGGATAGAACAAAACAAGCTAGTAGCATGGGAAGCTAAGTGGGTTGGAGTCCTTAAATTACCCAATAAAATTTGCAGAGAACAACAACGGTTTGTAAGACAAAGACTAATTTTTTAAAATCCATTACAAGGCATCAGTTTACAGCAATTGAAAAGAACACTCAAAAATGCGAATGGACATCAAAGCATAGGTTCAACAAACCAAGTTAAAATGTAAAAATTAAAACAAACAGAAAAATAGGGGAAAAGTTTATATAGGATTAGCAACTAAGTTCTTGTAAAATAGGCTTAAACTTGTGTAGTAAATTAGTAAAACAAAATTTCATAGGCAACGATCAGTAAGAACTTTTCTTATCACTAAACTATGGACTCAGTTAACAGTAGCACCCAAAGTATGAGTAATTTTGAAACCATTTCACAAACACCTGATGCCCCACTAAGTTAAAAATGAAAATGTTAATTCCAACCGTTCTTTTAGGAAACAAATTAATGGATTAGTTGGGAAAAAATTCAAATAAGATAAAAACCCATAGATATGAATGAAATGAGATCATGGTCATAACAGTCGATACATATAACAAAACCAAAATACTAGAATACTTTTGTTCTTACCAACGTAACCACAAAGAGGACATAATAGTGAGTAGTCGTAATCAAGACAATTATTCAAAATGTCTTTTTGTTCTTAATATTTGAAACCACAGAGCCAAATATCAGTTTCAATGCAAAGGTCATGGATTGTTGGTACTACCAAATCAAAATCATGAAATCAAGAACACAAATTTATTTATTCCAATAAAACAAATGGAGAAAACCTCCCTACCTTTCGCAAAACAAATTCAGCCGGAAACCGTTGACATGTCGAACTCAATTTCGGATTTGAAAGCTACGATTTTTCCTTCACTTGAGATGTTTTTGAGTGAAAATCAGAAGGAGATAGATTTTTGTCAAAAACGAAGTTTGGTTGCAATTCTTTTAAAGACAGGAAAAAGGCGAAAATGCTCCAGGCTGCTCATGCCTTACGCGTGTTTTACATGCTCAAAATATCTAGTGTCTCCCCTGGCATCTACTATATTTCCACCTTAGTACTACTAAGGGATAACCTCTTTATTTAAAAAACAACAACACATGTACCGGTGTCAGGGCACTACTCACCATGACTATAAGCATCCGATACTAGGATTATACACCCCCATTGCACAATCCTAGTGTTGCCCACCCAAATGGATTAGGCTTAGGCTCAAAGCCCAAAGGAAAAATATTCGTGTTATTACACCATTACCTCCAAAAAAAAAAAATTTAACTAGAGAGATCTCGAAGATTACCTTCTAGCAGCTCCGGTGTTTGTCTCTCACGTTGGACTCGAGCTCCAAAGTAGCTTCTTTTTTGAGAGTGATGCTTCCACATCGCTTTCGCCATCATGATGATTCTAGTTCGAAGAGCATGTTCCTATGTACCGGTAATGCGCCACGGCTTTTCTACGTAAGTTACATCATTATTCAGGTGCAAGTATCTCCACTCAATCGCATGAGGTGGTTCTGCGCTGTACCTCCGTAGCATGGAATGCGTTATGTACGTCCGCTAACTGTGTTGGCAAAGCTAATCGATATGCAACTTCTCCAACCTTTTAGAGAATCTCAAAAGGGCCAATATAGCATGGAGACAACTTATGTGTATTCCCAAATCTTTTGATGCCGGGCCTTAGACTGACTTTTAAGAAAACACTTTCTCCAATTTGAAACTCTAATAGTCTTCTTCTGCCGGCTTTGCGCTGTTTTTAATTGTCCTTAGATGATCTTCATCTCCGTGGTAGTTTCTTGAATCACTTTAGGACCCAACATGCTGTGTTCACTCACTTCTACCCAAAACATAGGAATCCTACAGGGTCTTCGATGCTCTGGTTTTACCTGTGGATGTGTATGATTTTACGATACAAATAAAACGATATTCTTTTAAGACCCCTCTACCAAGCGGAACTTACTTAACTGTAGTAACTCACATATTTTTGAAAACTAAATCGACATGCTCAACTAATATCATTTCCACTTATGCAGAAATCCCATGCAAAACAATTAGTTCAAACCAAAAAAAAATCGAAGAATGTATTTGTTGGTTAATCGTATATTAAAAAAAAGCGGAAAGTGATGCGTGTCGTAGGTGCAATCAAATTAATATCTCATTTCCACTCAATTAAAAATAATAATATAATACAAGTCAAGTTCGTTCCCACGAGGAGCAAGAGATTCTAGTTGTAAAAATTGTCACAAAAGGGGGGATGTATAAAGCAAAAGAAAATAAACAAAGCAATTAAAAGATAAAGTTGAAATCAATAAGAGAGACAAGATCAAGGAATCATTCTTCGTTGCAAAACAATGATTAAAGTTATGTTCTTTTCTACTTGTTATTAGTCATGATTATCACCAACCGTAGGATAGCGAGGTTAAACAGCTAGCCCTAAAATCCCTTATTTCACCGAGTAACAAGTCCGCTTAGTTATCGATTCTATTCAAAAGAACCACCTTGAGGTTCGCTTACAAGATGTAATTCCCGAATGCATTAAGATCTATGAATTTAGGTTTAGTACTAGTAGTTAAACTCGGTTCGCTTGGTCCACTTTCTAGCGTTGTTTTTACACACAATCGCTCCACTAATCCCTCCGCAAGGTCTCGTGTTTTCTACTTGTGTAAAGTGTCGAGAACGATTACTTATTCCCTAACTTATACTAGATTTAGATTAAACTAACAAATCAATTTAGCGTGCACTCTAAACAATCTATCAATCAATCATGAATGAATAAACATTCCTATTAGTAAAAACAAACGATAATCATGTGAAAAACTTCAAGATAGAATTGAAACAAAACTCAAATCATATATTAAGAACTAGGAATTCATCCTCAATCAATAAGAAAATTAGCTACTCATGTTTTTGAAATTCACACAAATAATAATTAAAAGGAGAATTTTTCAAGTTCACACAAATAATTAAAAAGAAGAATTTTCAAAAAGCAAGCAAAAACACAAGTGTTGTGTGTGTAGAGAGTGTATAAAAGATATAGAGAACTTCTCTATTTATAGGTTTCAATATTCTCCAAATCTTCCAAGGAATAGAACCCTTTTCCTTTAGCAATTCAATTTCCAAATTCAAGTCTTTCTCATCTTCCATCTTCTCTTTCCAAATTTGAGCCAAATTCTCCATCCAATTCCAAGCCCAAGTCTTCACACCCATGAGGAATCCATACAAGAATCTGTAATTTTGGTCGACGGAAAATCGGTATTATGGCTGAATCCCATAGGAAAAGTCACCGCCGGTCACCTGAACTCTTCGCCGTCATAGGTATATTCGACGGAATATTCCGTCAGTCCACCGTTAGGACTAACGGTCAAAATGGTCAAACCGTCAGTCAACGGTCAAGGAGAAGGTAAATCAGACACCGAGTCAGCTTATGAATCTGTCTTACTGGTCTTACTAACGAGTTGGATCGGTCACCAGTACTCGTCTGGATCGATCACCGTCACCCAGTCGACTTCGCCCAGAGTATAAAAATGGGCGAGTCTCCTTTGTTCCTTAGCGATTCCGAGCCAAATTCGAGCCTTTTTCTTTTGGGTCTTCACCGTAGCAATCCTAGCATACATCTAACATTTTCATTAAACCATTGTGTGTAATAGAGCTTCATTCTTCAGGTGTTTATTCATCTCAATCCTGGTTCCAATCGGCTACAATTCCACCATCAAATCCATCTTCTTCCTCGATTGTACTCAACAAAGATCGACTCCTTCTATCCGAATTCACAATGGCAGCTCTCACTTCTCAATTCTCGGTTCAACAAAGAGCCGCTTCTCTCGAAGTTGAATACCGGAACCCATTCATTCACTCTTCACCAGAGACCACCAACACTAGTTGCTCCACCAAATTTCAAATCCCAGTTAAATCCATCTGCATCTCGACTCTTGCCTTTACTGTCACACCAACACAGAACCCATCTCCTCGATTTCATATCATTTTCTTCACCCAATTCCAGATATGCATAAAACCCACTGATGCCTTCATTCTGCTCCCGATTCACCAGCAAACCCCATTCTCTGATTTCTCGAATCTTAATTCAATCAAAACCTTTTCTGCTCTTCTCGATCTACTGAAATCAACATCAACACTCAAACCCATCTTCTCGATTTCACACTGCTTTCACTTGCTACCAGCAGTTTCCTTCGAACCCCTGCTCAAACCCATTCGAACCCTAATTTCTCGATCTCAATTCTTCCCAGCAACAAGTCTTGCTGCTTCTTCCTCGGAATCATCTCACCGAGTTTCAACAGTACCATTAATGGCAACAGCCAATTTCTTCTCATGATCCCGATTCCTCCATGGATGCGCCACCTCCATTTTCTCTCTGTTCTTTACTTTCATTTCAGGTGCAAATGATTGAGAGAAATGAGTCTCTCGATTTTAGGTTAAAAGAGTAGGGTTGGTTATTCATTATCTGGTTACTTGCTAAGGGCTAACCATCTGGCAGCCCCTTAACATTTGCTGGCTGGGCTTTAGTACTTCTCCAAAAGGGAGTTGCCCCTTAACCTTGGCCGGGCTCCAAATAGTGTTCGCCCCTGAAATGACAATTTTGCCCTTTTGGCTCAAATTGGGTGATTTCTTCTTCTTTTTGTTCGTGCGACTCCATAGTAGCTATAAAACTCAAAACAAGCGTAAAATACATAATTTACAAGAAAAATAGCAAAGAAAGCATAAACAATAGATAGTAAATAGGATGTATTCTACACCCTATCAGAAAGCTTATAATTCTTGTCGACGGTACAAATTTAGCAAGCAAGAAAGTTATATAAAAAAAGTTAGTTGTACAAATGATATAATCACACCATAGTTTATTTAATAAAATAAATAAGAAGTCCTCAATAACAGACATAAAGCACAGTTAACAAATTAAGGAAGAATAATGGTGCAATGAGTTCAAAATTTCTCAGAAACTAAAATAACCCTATCTAGTTTTGGCTACAAATGGGCTGAAGAATTTGGCCACTCATGAAAACACGACGGACAAGATTAAGGTGTGGTTTACAAGGCAGTGAGAAGAACCAAATAAGAAAACCTTTTTTTTTTTTTGTGTGCAAGGCTCGACTTAAGTATGAAACCAAAACTTAAATGGTTTCCAAACATTTTCTTACTCTTCCCAAACTTATTTAAAATCTTCAATCGTCTATCCAGATTCATTATGCAAGGGTATGACAGAAATTGAAAGGTATAAATCAGGTTCACGGGAATAAAAAGAAACTTCGCATTTGAAATTTCAATAAAATTAAACTGGTACCAATTTACGAAAGGTTGTCAATGAAATAACACGACAAACATAATATCCAAATTGGCATAAGAAATTCAAAAATTACGCAGGTACCTGTTCCTTCCTCTTGCAAAAGACGTTTGTGTGAAAATCCAAGATTTGCAGGCAATTAAATCATAGTTAAATCATCTGGGAGTAACAACTATCAGTTACATTTGTATTTAAAATGAAAGAGACACCAAGTAATATAAAACAGCAAGGAAAACTGGAAATGCTTGTATTTTTATCGCGAAAAGATCACTGAAAACAGTAAGGGTGCAAGTATGATACAAAAATATCTAGGAGTATGTCGAGCAACTATATGAAAATCCTTTGGAATCGATAAGGTCTGCATTATCGTCCTAAATCAAAGAAGCTGGAGACCCTACTAAAGAGGTAAGTCTGAGGTCATACACGAAGCCTGTATTAACTTCATCGAACACGCTAGAATATCATAAATGATAAATAAAATAGTAAACGAAAAGCACATTACGAGTTTATGCTCCATGTCCCGTTAGTGCTTCGTGAGGTTCCTGCATCCTACCAAAAATTCATTCATTTCGTACAACCTTCTTGAACTCTTCCAAGTCTACAACGCTACTAATTTTCCTCTGATCCTGATGGCATTTGCCACTGTCATCATCGAACTTACTAGTTGTTCCAAATCGTTCTCAAGACATGTAGTTCTCCCTATTAGAATTTTTACTTCCTTACATATGGAGCTTGAGAGTCGTATGGACGAAGCTTGAGCCTACAAATTTTTCACACCACGACGATATCTTCAAAACAAAACGTGTGTCGATTCATAATTGGTTAGTAATGTACATTACTAACACACAAAATGATATGTATATCACAACATCTGGTTAGTTTTCCCCCAATCCCCAAAACTCATTTGACTCTTGCATACAAGAGTATCATCAAAATCCTTATAAAAGTTTTCAAGGAAGAGTTTGAAGTAAGTAAATATCACATGTCAAATGTTCAGAGATGCATACAAAACCGAGTAGGTTAGAAGAAAAGAGGAGAGATGTTATATACAACCAAAAACAGAATTAAGTGAGACCCATAAGAACATTTCTGTGATTTGACAACCACCGAGGTAAATCGGTGAAAAGAAATCTTTGGAAAGTCGACCGTTTAAACAAACAATAAAACTACACAGTCCGTGGTAAATCGGAACACTTTGCTCTGAATACCAACTGTAACGGATCAGAAATTTGCCCTTCAAATAGGTTGGATTTCAACCCAATTAGCAAGGTTAAACCCTGATACGTCACTCGAAAAATAAATAAGATATGAATCCATTTCTCTTTTGTAATAGTTAAAAACTTAGGATTCCATAGACTAAAAATATAGAGAGTCAGACACAAGTACAAAGACACCTACTAATACAGTGGGTAAAGATTCATAATATCAACTAGAGTATTTAAATTAAGCCAAAAAGTTTTAAAACATAAAACAAGTACTTTATTCCACATATATTAGTCTCACAACCGTTGATGACATAGTTATACATGCATGAAATTAATGGTTAGAATCAAGTAGCAAAATGAGATTTACAATGCATTGAACTGGACAATAAAAGGAGTTCTAAAGGTACTCAGTGTACGCCCAAAATCAGACCCAACGTACATGGCATAACCACTTACAAACCATGTAATTACTTTGCACACGATCCCAACGATATATACAAGCAAAATGTGACAAATTCATGGGAAAAAAAAACAACACAACTACCCCAGATAGCCCCGTGATATACACATCATAGACAACAGAAAAAGAAAAAAATAATACTAACACTTCAAGCTTCCAAAGCTTGCCGCTCGATCTATCTTACTACTTCATGTTCCTTTCGTACACTGTGGGGGGAAAACAAAACAAAACGGGTGAGCGAATGCCCAGTAGGGGATAGCAAAGTACGTACTGTCAGCATAAAATATGAAGGCATAGACAAGAGCAGCAACAATAATAATTTATGAAATGTAAATCCTTAAACAAATCAGTCGATAACCAAGATTTGGAGCTGTAAATAAAGGATAGGTTTCTCTACTAGTCCTTCGGCGAACGCCGTCGTCAGGGTAGTCCGATACCAGCCACCGTTATCAAACAAACGGTCTTCCGGGTGGCCATCCGTAGATGGGGTTCCAATTAAGGCCTGACGGTCCTATAGTAGAGTCGTCTAGTTTCCTATTATGCTAGTTCATAAAAACGAAAACTCACAATAAAGGTTGCAGCAAGTTTACATTTCATAACAGAAAGAAAAAAATCATTCAATTGGCAGCATGCCTTAAATCGCCCCTTAAAGTCTTGACAAGAGTACAACATTTTACAACTAATCAGGAGAACGATTCAGTAAAAAAAAGACATTGTAAATCAACAAATCGAAATTATAATACATCATAGAGTTTATACTGAATTGCGCAAACACAGAGGATAGAACAAAACAAGCTAGTAGCATGGGAAGCTACGTGGGTTGGAGTCCTTAAATTACCCAATAAAAATTTGCAGAGAACAACAAGAGTTTGTAAGACAAAGACTAATTTTTAAAATCCATTACAAGGCATCAGTTTACAGCAATTGAAAAGAACACTCAAAAATGCGACTGGACATCAAAGCATAGGTTCAACAAACCAAGTTAAAATGTAAAAATTCTGAAACAAACAGAAAATAGGGGAAAAGTTTATATAGGATTAGCAACCAAGTTCTTGTAAAATAGGCTTAAACTTGTGTAGTAAATTAGTAAAACAAAATTTCATAGGCAACGATCAGTAAGAACTTTTCTTATCACTAAACTATGGACTCAGTTAACAGTAGCACCCAAAGTATGAGTAATTTCGAAACCATTTCACAAACACCGATGCCCCACTAAGTTAAAAATGAAAATGTTAATTCCAACCGTTCTTTTAGGAAACAAATTAATGGATTAGTTGGGAAAAAATTCAAATAAGATAATAACCCATAGATATGAATGAAATGAGATCATGGTCATAACAGTCGATACATATAACAAAACCAAAATACTAGAATACTTTTGTTCTTACCAACGTAACCACAAAGAGGACATAATAGTGAGTAGCCGTAATCAAGACAATTATTCAAAATTCCTTTTTGTTCTTAACATTTGAAACCACAGAGCCAAATATCAGTTTCAATGCAAAGGTCATGGATTGTTGGTACTACCAAATCAAAATCATGAAATCAAGAACACAAATTTATTTATTCCAATAAAACAGCGGAGAAAACCTCCCCTACCTTTGCAGAAACAAATTCAGCCGGAAACCGTTGACATGTCGAACTCAATTTCGGATTTGAAAGCTACGATTTTTCCTTCACTTGAGACGTTTTTGAGTGAAAATCAGAAGGAGATAGATTTTTGTCAAAAACGAAGTTTGGTTGCAATTCTTTTAAAGACAAGAAAAAGGCGAAAATGCTCCCTGGGCCTGCTCATGCCTTACGCGTGTTTTACATGCTCAAAATATCTAGTGTCTCCCCTGGCATCTACTATATTTCCACCTTAGTACTACTAAGGGATAACCTCTTTATTTAAAAAAAACAACACATGTACTGGTGTCAGGGCACTACTCACCATGACTATAAGCATCCGATACTAGGATTATACACCCCCATTGCACAATCCTAGTGTTGCCCACCTAAATGGATTAGGCTTAGGCTCAAAGCCCAAAGGAAAAATATTCATGTTATTACATAAGCGTTATACTTCGTAATTCAATAAATTCCTTGACACTTTGATCATCATAATGTCATGACCAAGTATAACCACTAGAGTATTATTTATATACATAGTTATGTTTTCAATATAATCCTACTTGAAAGATACGTTAGGAATGGAAAAAGATCAAGTCAATATTACTAACCTCAAGAGGAAGGATGATGTCGTCGTTGTAGTCGTTACTTCTTCACATTCTTCAGGTCTTCGGAGTAATACTTGTACGTCTCAACATTCGTAGACTTTCTAGTCGAACCTAAACGAAGTTGACTCTAGTATTTAACCAAGCGACTCTAGATGAGTTTTGATATTAAAATATGACAAACAAACTTGACATACCAACGCTTGGTGGGTTCAACCGAGCTATTCTCTAACATTAACAAATCATCATCCAAATAATGTCCTTATTAAAATAAGAAAGATGTTTTATCTGAAGATGATGAAGAAATCCAATGCTTCAAATGTCGAGGTTTTGGGCATATGGCCAAAACTGTCCCAGCAAAAGAACCTATAGAGGTGACAGAGCATATCACATTACCCTTGATGATATTCCTGAGGGTAAAACTTATGAAGGGACATTAAATTGTGATGCATTTTTTTTCAAAGCTAACAGTAACACAGTTGAAGAGTCTGACCAAGTTCTCAAAAACTGCCAAGCTAATCTTGAGACTATAAGCAAAGATAATCAAAAATTGGTAAAGAAACTTGATTATTTAAGAAGATCTTTGTATGATAAAACTCAAGAGACAAAAATTGAGCAGAAAAAAAACTTTCCAACACAATTGTTCTAAAATATAGAGAGATTTACATCTTAAAAGGTGATTTACAACATCTCTCAGGGAGTCCCAGCAAAGTCTCGGCTATGCTTTTTGGACAAAAATCTTTTGGGAACATGTGTGATATTGGGTATATTGGAAACACCTGTACCGAGAATAATAAGTTTGTCCCTGCTAAAACGGCTCTGTCAGAAAGCATTAAGGTCAAGAATGATGAATGTGCTTTTGTTAATACTCATAAATTTCTAGATCTTATGCTTTGTTCATTCTTTGATAGAAATGGGTATACTATCATTTTTTTGGGATTACCAACGAAATGATAAATTCATAAAGAAACTCCGAAAAGGGATGAAAAAGATGGAGTCAGATCTAAATGAATTTACTAGTTCTAGAAAAGAGGTTGCAGATTCCTGTAAACACTAAGGAAACAAATAAAACAAGTCAAGAACACAAGCCACTATGTTCATTTATCATCTTCAGGTTGTTTCGGTTACCTGTGGTGAGATGAATTCTCACCTCAACACAAATTAATTGTGTTAGAAAAATGCACCTCACCTTTGCCCAATTCTGTTTTTGAGGAGGCATAAATTCGGGCAAGATTCAGAAATTTGTTCAAAAAGGTAACAATTTTTCATGATTGACTTTTATTAGTGATGTATCTTTCATATTGAAAAAAAAAAACTCTTGAAAAGAGATTTGAATATATTTCGTTTCCATAAACAATATACACTATTCCTTGTTTTTCTCCTATTTTCAATATTTATACTAACCTTGTCCGAAAGGAAGTCACTTGATATCGAATAGAGAAACCGATGAAACAGAATTTATTATCCACTGATAATTTAACACTATTTTCTTGTGAATCAATTATCAATGAAACGAAAGATAATCAACGATTAAGGTTCAACGAGATTCTCTAGGAAAAGAAATCTTTACTATCAGAAAGAGCATCAAGCATCATGAACACATGGTCCAAGATTTAAAAGAAATGCTTAGTGATCTTCAATCTCAACTGCTTGAGAGAAACAATCATACAACTAAAAACAGATATGCTTGGAAGAATTTGAATCTTGAGTTTTATAGTGATGTCATCAACACTCCCTTGAGGACTCATGAAAATCTAGAATAGACTTTGTATTGATCTTCATTGTATATTTAAAAAACTATCAATAATATGAATGATTAAATTTTTATTCTAAAACCTTTGTGTCATTCTTTTGATAGTTACGATTGCATATCTTGACCTGAATGATTATCTCATTTACCTTGCTTTCGATTTATGAGATATTGTTTTAATTTTCACAAACCTAATATTTCCAATCTCATTTTGTGTATATCTCTTATGATGTATGTGACTCATTGTTGTAAGTAGGTTTCAGATCTAACCTTGTGAGATGCTTTATTAAATGATCATAAGTAGATAATTATTAAACTCATGTGTGAAGTCACGATTATACTATTATAAATTTATGTTTCATAAGTTGTGTATTTAGTATACATATGAGTTTATTTTAGCTTTTTACATTGGCACGTAAAAGCTAAGATTTTTTCGACCCTTCTCTGGTAAAAGATGTCTTGTTTGTTATTCTTTTGTTTTATATTGAACTGGTGGTTAAACGTCATATCTTTGTGGGTAGAGTGATGGACATATTTTTGTGTCTAATTTGTCTCTATTATGTATATTGATAGTGCTCATTTTTGTACTTATTATGGTGTTTTACGTGTATGTAGGTATTTTTTGGGAAAATTGGCTCGAAAAATGTTAAAGGCACCCTCATTTTGGATAAGGGCACCCCCAGGAATGTGCTAAAGGGACACCAACATCGGATAGGGGGAGGCCAGTCTTTTTCCCAAAGTTGAATTTCAAAACTGGCGGGAAAATGGATGCAGTTTCATGCATAATTAGGGTTGAAGATTTGGACGAGTTTTAAGGAGATTCAATAACCGATTTTCATGGGCTAGACATGATATGGGTATACAATGATGATATTGGTGTTTGATTAGGCTGACAATGGTTGGATAATCGAGTTCTTGGAAAATAAGGGAGTACACTTTCACGGGTTCTGGCTTGGTTTGATTTTTGGCACATAGCCCACTGATACAATGATGATATCAGGAAAGAAGATTTTGTCGTGACTTGTACAGAAAGGAAAACACGGAATTTCTAGGGTTGTTGAGGTGTATAAATAGGTTGGTTCGAGTCCCAGGGAGGCTACACAAGTTTTAGGGAAAGTTTAGAAGAAAACAGAGGCAAGAGAAAGGAGAAAAATTGAGTTGCAGGAATTCATCTCTGCTACTTCTGCTGAAAAACACGAAGAAAAAAAAACCCAGAAGAACCATCGTTTATTGAACTGTCATTTTTTTCTTTAACACTGTTTCTTCTGTGGCACATAGATTTTATCGTTTTCTTCTGTAACAGTGAGTTTTGCAACGCTTATATCCATTGAAAATTCACTGTATTAGCACTTTTACCTCTTTTGATACACTTTTGAGCTTTAAACCAATATTTTGAGCAAGTGATTAATATGGGGAGATAAACCCCTTTGCTAAGGCGACAGATCGAAGCTATTTGTCCAATAAAAAGGGGTATATTTTTATTTATTTAATAATTGCAGTTATTTTTATGATTATTTGCGTTGATTAAAAATTGGTTGAATGATTTTTGTTAAGAAGTTGTGATTTCTTTTGATAGAATATACTTAGCCCTACATTTTTGATGTTCTATGCTTTCGATTTACAGTTGTTATTATGAAAGTCTACTTGTTGCAACATATTAGAATCAAATTGAACGCAAGAATTGCATAATTATAGTTATTGGATTTAATCACTTTGAATTTGGAAAACACTAGAATCTTAGCTTCAATAATCTTTTAATCTTTATATCATCTTTTCCTTGAGTTTTCTTGTTTTATTGTTAAAATTTGAATCTAAAAATCATCCTTCACAAGTCCGAGTTGAACGAACTTTATTACCACTTTTTTAACAACAATTAAAATCACATCAGAGAGTGGTTGTGGAAACCATGGGAAGAATTATTTTGAAAATCTTTCCTGATATGAAAACTTTATCAGTTCGAATCTTAGTTTGTCATAAAGAGTAAGGTAACGATTTATTTATGTTTTTTAACCATTTCTTGTTAAAAAAAGCTGATTTAAATGCCTATTCTTGCTTTTGCTTAACGAAAAGTACGGTAAAATTGTTATCTTTCAATTGGTTCAGGTTATGAAAAACCAAGTCAAGTTTGATTTTGATTTTTCTTAACGAAATGGGAGGTTCAATTTAGTCCATTGATTCCTGATAAGAAAAACTAAGTTAATCGTGATCTTAGTTTACGATTATCAAAACAAGGTACGATTATTCAAGTCTGATCGGTTCTTTGATAAGAAAACTAGTTGTCTAACCTAGTTTTGTCTTGTCTAAATGAGGTATAATTATTTATGAATAATTGAATCCTGGTAAGTAACTAAGTTAATTCTGATCTTAGCTTCACTTATTGAATCAAAGAGAAAGTTGCTTCGGGCGATTATTTCCTTGATAAGGTGCTAAAACAAATTACTTAGGTAGATTCGGTTTTAGTGTTGCTTATTTAAAATGGTATGTGAGACCTTCATGCTTAAATCTTACAAGTTGTATTAGTTCTTATGAACTTGTAAAATCATTTGCTCTAGTATTTTTTTTCCATGTTTTTGTCATTTTTGTGACAAAAAAAGGGGAGAAATATATGGATTATAAGGGTAATTTACAATCACCGAGAAGTGATATATCAAATAAAAAGTATATATCTAATGAAAGAGTAAAGTATAGACTAAGGGGGGAGAAACATATCATTTTCTTGTGTAGTATTTCAAACTACAAAAAAGGAATAAAAAATAGATTCAGATTTAATATTTACCTAGCTTTCCTTTAGGAGGAGTAAAGCTTTTGTTATTCAAATGCATCAACAATAACATTTATTTTTGAATATGTGCAGGTTATTTTGCTATTGAAACTTGGAATCAAGTGTATGAAGAATAAGTTAAGAGAATGTTATCTAATTTAATATCTTTCTGTTTTAATTCATGCATTCTCCACATTTAATAGAGTTTTGTCACTAAAATACACAAAGGGGGATATTTTTATAGCACTGCTCGGTTGAACCCACCAAGAGTTGGTATGTCAAGGTTGGTTGCCATATTTTAGTATTAAAACTCATAAGTAGCTTGATTAGATTACTATAGTCAACTTCATTAGGTTATACTAGGAAGTCTATAAATGTTGAGACATACAAGTATTACTATAAAGACCAGAAGAATCCGAAGACGATATCGACATCAACGAAGACACCATCCTTCCATTTGAGGTTAGTAATACATGACTTGACTTGTTTCCATTTCTATATCGTAAGATTTCAAGTTGTTTATGATTGATAACATAACATGTGAAGTTATATACATGAAACTATAGTATTAGCGACTTGATTAAAGTGTCAAGGAACAATATATAAATATTTATGAATGTTTTATATTGGTATATTGTGTTAGAGCATTGCTCGATTGAACCCACCAAGCGTTGGTATGTCAAGTTTGGTTATCATATTTTAGTATCAAAACTCAATTAGAGTCGCTTGATTAAATGTACTAGAGTCAACTTTGTTTAGGTTAGACTATAAAGTCTAGGAATCTTGAGACATACAAGTATTACCTTGAAGACCTGAAGATCGTGAAGACGTACCGACTACAATGAAGACATCATCCTTCCACTTGAGGTTAATGATACTGACTTGACTTGTTTCCATTCCTATCGTTTCTTTCAAGTCATTTAATATTGAAAACATAACATGCGAAGTTATATGTAATACTCTAGTATTAGACTTGGTCATTTTATTATGATCAATGTGTCAAGGAAGAATATTTGATTACGAAGTATAACGTTTATCCTTTGAACTTCGTAAATACGACATCGAACTAATCTACGTAACTCGTTACTTCATTGTGCATTTGATATAGGTGTAATTTCATCCTGGTAAACTATGTTTGATTACATATGCTTAAAGGAAATACATATACAAAACTTGTTTCGTAATCGAAAATAAATCAATAGACATTTTGGTCCAAGTTTCATTGAAGACCTATTGGATGACCAGTTCGAACCTAGGTAACAAATTTGGTAACTGATCTTGACTTGTGTTGAAAGTTATATATGGTAGAATCAATCTTAACATAGTTACGATAAAACCGATCTTAACTTATGTTGAGAGTCTTGGTAGAACCAATCCTTAGCTAGCTATATTGGGATACCTGGTAGAACAGATCCTAGATTTTTTTGGGAATCTTGGTAGAACCGATCCTTACCTATATTGGGGAGTCATGGTAGAACCGATCCTAGCTATTGTTAGGAGTCATGGTAGATTCAATCCCTACCTATATTTGGAGACTTGGTAGAACCGATCTTAACCTAGGGGTCATGGTAGAACTGGTCCCAAGAGCAAAACCGATCTTTATATTCACATATTACTTTACGATTTTGTGTGAGTTTGGAATTAGGGTTTTCTAAACAGGGAACTTCCAGATGTCGACATAATTTGAACATGAATATAATTCTTATCTTTTATTGTTCAAAGATATTCCTTGATACTCAAGGTGATCCCAATCAAAAATATTGAGAATCTTTTAATTAAGATTTTTGATTATATGTTTTTGATTTTCCAGTAAATCAAAACATATATCTTGGAAAGTTATATTAGTTAAGTAGTAAAATAATAGTAGATATTTTGTAATGAGAGATTTCGGAATTACGGGTTGGATATTAGTTGGAAATATGAAAACCGAAATGTATTTATTGAATATCTTGAGAATATTTTCGGTTTTGGAATCTCCTTGTTGTCCAAACAACCTTGGTCTATGAATAGTTGAGTTTCCATTTCTTGCAAACTATCCTAAGAGCCAGGAAAATTTCATTCGTGTTGTTTCTGGTGGAGCCGTCTATCCGGAGAGGAAAGTACTCTAATTAGGCGAAATCTATTACGACCGCTCGCTTAAAGATTTCTGTGGGATCAGGAAGCTCTACGAGTACTGTTGGTGAGAAAATAGATAATTGCATTGTTATTTTAGTTTTCGATTATTGATTTGATTGACTAAAGGTTGTTGAAACTTTGATTGCACCTAGTTTGATTATTCTTGAGAGCCTTCTCTTCTGACATAAGGGTCACTCAAACTAGATCAAAGTATTGACGGGATCTTTAGAACTATTTTTAGATCTAAAGAAAACTTGTGATCATCCATTGTTAACAGACTCCATTCTGTGTGTGATCGATCATAAGTAGATTCAAGTTTGTGGTGTGCAGGTGCAATAGAAGACAAATGAAGATTTGAGGACAAGAAGATTTTTCTTATTGGATTTTGCATCTTGTGATTTGTGCACACATCTTGATCGGATGGGATCCGACTTAGATCCGGTTTATCTTTTGATAGATTTGATCATATAGTCGTTTAGATCGGAAACTATCATTTGGTTGTATTTTTAAATATCTGAATCTAATAGTTGTGAATCCGGAACTAAGTTACTGATTTGGATTGATCTTACCCGATGAAGGAGTTTACTGGTTTAAATTGAAAAGCCTTTGTCAAAACTCAACGAATCTTTTCTAAAAGATTATTGGAGTAATTACCAAACAACTTTGTTCCTTTACTGTTTGGAAGATGATCAAAAGGAGTTGAGTGGTTAAGACTTTAAATCGGTAAAGCAACTCAAGATAGTAATTTTTGTCTTGGGATTCACGTACGTTACCAGAAGGTCGTAGACGCATGGATACTGAGGGAACTAATTAACTAGGGGTAGATTACTTGGTCTCAACTATACGAAGTTGGCTTTTTTCTTTGTATAACGGCTTAGTTTGGAGAGTGTTCAAAACTAGACTAGGTCCCGAGGTTTCTCTGTATTTGCGGTTTCCTCGTTAACAAAATCTTGATGTGTCACTTACTTTACTTCCGAATTATAATTATTTTATTATAATAAAGTAAATAACACTTGTACGTTAAATCCTAATCACTTGACATTGATCCTATAGTCAATCGGTCTTGTATTGTAACTATTGTCAAGTGAATACCTTGTTTTTGTATTGTCTCGACATTTTCCATAGACGATCACACTTGGTATCGAACTTATAGGTTGAAACGAGAAAACGTGGTGTATTTGGGTACCCTCATAATTTCATATTAAATTACGAAGTATAATGCTTATCTTTTGAACTTCGTAACTGCGACATCAACATAATCTTTGTAGCTCATTACTAGATTGTGTAGTGAACATATGTTTGATTTCATGCCTAGAAAATTATATTTAATTATATGAGTTTAAGGAAGTAGATTTACGAACTTGTTTCGTAGTTGAAAAAAATCAAGAGGATTAAAAGTCCGGTTTTCATTGAAGATCTAAGGCTGGAACGATCCTTATATATGTAGGGAATCAAGTTAGAGCCAATCCTAACTTATGTTGGGAGTCAATATAAATACGATCCTTACCTATATTGGAAGTCAAGGTGGAACCGATCCTAACTTATGTTTGGAGTTGAAAACGCGGGGTACCAAAATACACCACCAACTTTTTCTTAGGCAACCTATATGGACAAACTTAAATAAAAATCCGAGAGTTCAACTTAATGAATCTCAATCAAGGAATAATATTTAGAGTTATATATCTTTCTCGCACAATCAGAAAGTTTACAGAGACAAGTCTGTGTAGATGGTGGATATTCGGCGAAGGCTAAAATCGTAAAACCATAATTATACATACTCCTAATCCAGCAATCAGATGAGTATTGAGGCTCATGTCTCTCATCGAATCATGAAAGCTCGTGCCGCAAGAATATCTGACTGAGAATACTGTCTCTCAGAGTATATGTAGATGTGTAGTCTCTCAATTGAGGCAACGACATATCTCATGAATACTGAGCAATTTCAGTAGTTACTTCTATATAGAATCGAATGATTGGACGGCTCCTAGACAGCTTGCCTGCTTGTATAGAGCAATAACGTCTTCATGATGTAACAATGTTTTCCCTGACTATATAAAAGAAATATGACGCTTCAACAAGCTCATATTACTCAATTCTCAAATAATTAATGCTCCTAGACATCATGCGTGCTAGTATAGAACCATCAATTAATTATTTCTAATCCTTAAATTCATTAACTGAATATTTAGAAATATTCTACGTTCTTCGTAATATTTCATTACTTCAATTCGTGGTTTTTCCCAGCAGAATTCCATGAGTTAGTGATAAATATTCAACGTACGGGCATCTGAGCCACTATCGGGTAAGCCCTGACCAAAATGGTGCAAGTGTACTCAGCAATAATGCATTAACGAGCACCTGAATGCACGAACGAGCATTCCAAAATACGAAGGAACGATAAACCTATGCAAAGTATGAAGAAAAAAAATAATAAAATATTAGCTAAGGCGCTAGGGGACTGGGCCCATCAGCTGGCCGGTCATGCCGTGGCCAGTCCCACGCCTAGTTCCTTATTTTATCATATTTTTATTATTTTTCCTTGATCTCATGAAAATCCCTTCATTTGAACAAAACTCCTTCGTTTTAAGGAAACTTCTCAGTTTCATGGTGTTTCCTTCACATCAAGGAAATAATATAAAATTGGGAAAGCTGTCATGGGACCGGTATACTAGCCGGCCGGCTATGCCCTAGTTGTGGCCGGTCCCACGCCTCATGATTCCTTATTATTTTATTATTATTTCTTTCATCCCATGAAATTCCTTGATTTCATGATATTTCCTTCAAATCAAGGAAATAATATAAAATTGGGAAAGGTGTCATGGGAGCGGGTCTACTAGCCGGCCGGCTATGCCCTAGTTGTGGCCGGTCCCACACCTCATGATTCCTTATTATTTTATTATTATTTCCTTCATCCCATGAAATTCCTTGATTTCATGACATTTCCTTCAAAACATGGAAATAATATAAAATTAGGGAAGACTCACGGGACCGAGCCACTAGCCGTCCGACCATGCCCTAGTCATGGCCGGTCCCACACGCCCCTTATTTTATTATTATTAATTATTATTGTTTCCTCCATCTCATGGAAACTCCTTCACTTCAAGGAAACTCCTTAGTTTCAACAAACTCCTTGATTTCATGATATTTCCTTAAAATCATGAAAATAATACTCCCTCCGTCCCTAATTAGATGAGCTACTTGTAGTTTGCACAAATTTTAAGGCAAGGAGGAAATTGGAGTATATTTAAGTATTTTTTACAATTATACCCTTATGGGAATAATTAGTTAATTTAGAAACAATTTATCTCTTAAACTATACCACGGTTTTTTTATAAACTTTATACCGTTGAAAAGCATTTTAAAACACCTACGCAACGAATATAAACATGACTATCAAATTATATATATTTCTTATAGAAAAAATAATCAATTAAAAGGGTAGTTTTAGAAATATCCCCTTGGTTAGTGAAATAGCTCATCTATTTGTGGACAAAACTAAAAACCAAGTAGCTCATCTAATTAGGGACGGAGGGAGTATAAAATTAGGAAAAGTGCCATGGGACCGGGCTCATTGGACGGCCGGCCATAGCCGGTCCCACACTTCATGATTCCTTTATTTTATTATTATTATTTCCTTCATCTTATGAAGTTTCCTCAGTTTGAGCAAAAACCTTGATTTCTTCATATTTTCTCAAAATGTTGCTCAAACGCGCATCAGAAAATATCAAAATTCTCAGGACTGAGACACGAGCACTTTGGTGACATGAGCATATTACCTTGACCGACCAAGGTTGGCTCTTTGGCTTGCAAGAGGCCGGTCCCACACACTTTCATCATTTGACCTAATTTGTTCACATTAGGTTCAAACTCTTCCAAACAATTTGGAATTTCATAAAACGATCGTCATTCGGTCCCGTGACCAACCAGGGCTGGTTTCATGACCCCTTGGTCGGTCCCTCATCTCTTCATAATTAGGTTTTATCACCTAAGGCTCAGACGAGCATTATTATAATAAATGATTAAACCAACATTTAATCATCCTTTCACCAACTAGTCTTCAAGAGACTTTGGTATTTGCTCACTTGAGCATCTTGGCGCTACATGGTCGACTCATCATCCCATGTAGTCGGTCCCTCCTTCACTCCGTGGTTGATTTTCAATAAATCATCAATTGATAGAAATTAGGGTTTTCGAATCCAAGGTTCATAATTCCAGATTCAAACACTAATAATTTTCTGTTGATCCCGTTATCAACACTTTAATTATTATACTTGGTTCAGTTGCCAGTATTTTAAATTAATAATTCATCAAATGAGCAACATTTGCTCAGATGAGCAATATTTGCTCAGACTAAGGAATATTGGTTCAACTATCAATATCCAACAATTCATCAAATGAACAATGTTTGTTCACCTTAAATATCAACATTTATTCGACAATTATACCTCTGTCTCAACAGACATGTTCAATTCATGAGTCTTAGAACATTTGCAAATCACGTTCGACTCAACAATACAAGGACTCATCGTCCCATAAAGTCAGCAACTGACTAACTAAATACACGTCTGCCTTGCAGACTCCATAATCACGAGACATCAATCGTGTCACATGGGGGATATTAATTAGGGTTTTGGTCTGGCGGTCTACGGCACATGTGTTCATACACATGATGAGAATGTGAGCAAGTCGTGCAATCAGTTGGAGGAGTTAGCAAAGTAGTGGATGGAAATCACGTTCGACTCAACAATACAAGGACTCATCGTCCCATAAAGTCAGCAACTGACTAACTAAATACACGTCTGCCTTGCAGACTCCATAATCACGAGACATCAATCGTGTCACATGGGGGATATTAATTAGGGTTTTGGTCTGGCGGTCTATGGCACATGTGTTCATACACACGATGAGAATGTGAGGAAGTCGTGCAATCAGTTGGAGGATTTAGCAAAGTAGTGGATGGAAAACCAACCAAGTCTCCACACGATGAGCAACTGGTTTTAACACGATTTCCACTTCCCCACTCTTTGACTCCAGCAACTGTCACACTTCATGGGATCAAGGTGTTCACAATTCTAGCAATATAAATAAGTCTATGAATCATGATTGAAAACAAGACAATCTTTCGTCAAATAGACAACAAGAGATTAAGAACTCGACGTATGAGCAATTACTCTCAATAGAGCAAATTCAATCAGTCAGAGCTTATCTTATTTCTTCACGTAGAATACACAACACACCTACAATCTTCGATCACCATTGATCTCACACATTTCTCAGCTTCCCTCCTACAGATCGACCCATCCTCTCTTGTGACCGAATTGACTCTGGAACGGCCATTGTCTTGGTTTAGGCCGGAGTCCTACAGATTGATCTCTCGAATTCAAGCACTCCCTTTTTGCAGTGCATCTGTGTGAGGTTAGACAGTTTGCTCGGTTCAAGGAGTTTCCTCCGCACGGTCGACTCCTCAATTCCTTAAAAACCATCAACTCGTTTTGCCCCATCTATAGTCTGTGAACCTAATTTACGTGTGAGAGTACTTGGACGATTACAAAGATCAATATCCAAGAATCAATCAAGTCGTATCCAACAAACAAGGATGGGTGTATGTTCTTTGATTGATTTACGTACAACCTGTGATATTTCAATTATAAAGATAAACAATATAATGCGGGGAAAAAAATAACACATGCATCAGAAATTTTGTTAACGAGGAAACCTCAAATGCAGAAAAACCCCTGGACCTAGTCCAGATTGAACACCAAACTGCATTAAGCCGCTATAGACACTAGCCTACTACCAATTAACTTCGGACAAGAATGTAGTTGAGACGGAATTAAACCCTCATAGCAATTCAGTTACAGCCGCGTTCCTTACGCCTCTTGAATCCCAGAAGGACTCCGCGCAATTGATTCCCTTAGCTGACGTCCTTTATAACCTAAGAGTTGCTTCAGCTCAATTGAAGACTTTAAACCAATCTACCTCCCACAGATAAGCATATATGTGGGATTTCCTTTTTGATCGTAGATCAAGGTGAGACTGGAAATCGATAGTAATAGACAAAGTCTAGCTAACCTCAAAATCAGGACTTATGCTTCCCGAATAGCAACCTAGATTATTATTGACCTCACAAGTATTAAACATGTGGAATCACAAAGTCTGAGACGAAGAGAACTTTGCGATTTCTATCTATCTTGTTTGAGTGAGTAGCTCAACAATCGAACAAGATCAAGATACACGAACTATCAAGATAAAAGATAGTTGGACCTGGCTTCACGAGTCTCTGTGAAGTCTTTGTAGTCGGTAAACCCTAAAAGGGTTTTAGGAAGACAACGACTATAGTTTATAACTAGGACACACAAGAGCAGTATCGGGATTCAAAGATCTCAGTTATTTGAGGTTCCCCTTATATAGACTTTGGAAGTATAGGTTGCTTTAGGTTTAAGCTTAGATAACTTTGGAACCAAGAAAACAATATCCATTGTTAGATGAATCTTTGAAATGTGATTGACATATCAAGATATTCACTCTGGTTAGGATAAACCGTAACCGAACCGTGTACAAAGACATTGTTCATGGGCGGTTAGCCGAAACTAGCCGATTGAACTATAAGCTTAATCGTTTTTATATAACACTTAAGACTTTAAGTTTGAGTCAAACCATAGGTTATAATGTGATCAACAATGTTTATATAGTGTTCTTAGAGATTTATTCAAATGCTAATTATCTCACAAAAATAATTTTATGTGCATCTGAAAATTTTTGACAGGGAAAGTACGTGTACTCAACCTTGTTCGTGACTATATTTGTCATGGTACATGTACCGATTATGTGTAACCTTAAGATAAATATAAGTTCCGGAACTTACAGAACTTTTCTGGTTTTCGTACTGGGTATGGATACCACACCGGTTTGAAAACCAACAGTTCTTTTTTCGGTATATATGCATACTAGGTGTGCATACCATTCTAGGTTCACGAGTTCACAAACTTTTTATGGTATGGATACCGGGTATGCGTACCACTAAGTCACTGTCGACATATAGCTACTCCAGTACGTGTACTGAATACATGTACTGCGGCTTTGGACTAATAACGATTTTCCCAGTTTGTGAAACTGGTATGCATACTGTCATGTATCCATATTTACATTAGTTTTATGTTTCTCTCTAAATCAATTCGAAACATTCACAAATAACATCAATGACACATATCATTGTTCAAGGTTATTTTCAAATGGTAATCTTGAATCATAATTTAGATTATGAACAATAAATTATTTTTAACTGAAATTTATCAAGGAACAAATGTTCATTAAGCTTAGTCATATATATTTCGAGAACTAATTACCAAGATAAACTTGACTCGAAATTCTTGATATTCTTAGATAGTCTAATTAGTCATGCGACAACGTCTTATAGATAGAAGGATGAATATAACTTGAAAAATAGGTGGTTCAGTCTTCACTTACCTTTTGTTGAAGAATATCTCCAAAAGCTTCGGTTGATATTCGACTTCCAACGGTAGAACGTAGTGATGTCCGATTCTCAACTACACTTCCTAATCCGAAATTTAACTAATTGTAGACTAGAAATCAAGATATAGCTTTTACAACTAAATTTGACAACAAACTTGATATAGCAACACTTGTGAGTTTGACCGAGCAATGCTTTAACAATCTCCCCCTTTGTCAATTTTAGTGACAAAACTATTAACACATATGGATTAAAAAATAAAGCTTAAAAACTCCTTAAATCCATCATGCTTGATTTCCTAGGTTTCTTCAACTCCTTGAATTCTTCGTTACTTCAAGTTTCAATGATTCTGAACGTGTTCAACTCAGCATCGTTGTTGTTGATCCGTAGCGATTATAACTTTGAAAACAAATATTCTTAATTGTCGTTATACAAAAACATAGTACTACGGGTGATATTTTCTCCAAAGTTCAATTGTATCACAACTTTGAAGTAATACTACGGTGATATTTTCTCCCTCTTAATCAATACTTACATCTTTTGCATAATAAGTGAAACCTATAGATATTGATTCACTCCCCTTATGTGCGAAACAACTAATTAATTCTCCCCCTTTTTGTCAATAAAAATTGGCAAAGGTACGAAAATCATGGGATCGTAATTAATACAACCAAAAGATACTTCAAGATTTAAAAGAATTAGGAACAATACATAAGAACATAGTTAACATGTAATTCCTTATATCAACTTTTATTTAGATGATATTACATAGTATGAAATACTTAACGCTCATATAGGAGATTTAAGATACAAGTATCCCCAGTAAATTCCACAGTCATACCCCACAAAGATATAACAATTAAGCACAAGTACATTTAAAAACTCTCTCCATTTGATGTCATTCCCAAAAGAACAACATGAGTGACCTTACTTTAATTTTAAAAAAAAGGATTTTGTCGGACATTAAAAAATCACATGGATTTGTATCTTAAACATCAAATTAAATTAATCTCAACGCCAGTTACGAACATGGAGATACTTTTAATCGGTATGACTCAACATAAGAAAATCTTACAGAGAGTATAATGCAGTAATAACACAGAAGTGTGATCACGAGTAGATCAATACTGCCAAAATTTCTCAAAGTGTTTGTTCCAATTTTAGTTTATAAAAAACATAATAGATTTAACTTCTGAGCATATATGAGATATCAATTCAATTTATAAAAAGTAAAGGACACATATATCTCATAAGACTTTTGCAATATATTAAACCAATAATGATCACATACTGCAAGTTCATCTTCCAAAAACTCTAGAATTTAAATAAATAAATCTAAAAACATGCAAGATGAAAGTCGTTGGAAATAACTTGTGTAATCACAATATATGCTATACCAAATCCTAATTATACTTCTCAAAAGCAAGAATAAATTCTCACAAGAAGTTTCCTTGAAACACATCAGGTTTTTAATAGCCCGAGCAGAGAATTCTTTCTCATTTTTGAAGAACTCGTTGATGATGGGATCATTCAGTTCTTCCAAGTCTTCAGAAATCAGTTAACTCACTAAGTTTCATTCTTATCTTACACATGATGGCTTTTGACTGAGCCAGCATGTGTTCATAGTGAGTTATCTTATCTATGGAGAGATTGATTCGAGATTGCAAATCATTCATCTTAGATAAAAAGTTCTTCACTGCAACCCTGAAATCATTATCCTGATGACAAATAGATAAAAAAACAAGTTGAGGTAGAACCTGTTTCTTCTCGAGATGATTTATCCTTTCTGATCCTTGATGATTTGACTCATTTGTATAATGATCATTAACAACATCTACTGCATCCTTTTTGGTTATACCTATAGTTACAGGAGCCATGATTGTATTCCTCACAAAGAAAAATATAGGGAAGTAACCCTAAATAAGAGAATTGACCATCCATAAGAGGGTCCGCGAACCGGTGCAGCTTTAGAAGAAACTTGCCGTTCGTGAGCCATAAAATACATAAATTTCGACAACTATTTATATTTTAATTATACTAATTATTTGTTACTTATCTTCACGAAAATCATAGTTGTGTCAACATAATATTGAAACATCTTCTTAGCTCAAATAAACATGGTTTAGAGCACAAGAGTAAATGGTTTAAAAATTACGGACTATATATAGGTGATGGAATGCAACTATGCTTTCTAGATTTTGGAGCTAGCTCAAAAAGATTATTTACAAAATATCAGTAAACTTCATAAAAAGGTCAAGTCGACTTGAGCAATCTTGTCATCACAACGAGTATTGTGATGAGTTTTTGTGCAAGCCTCATTTTCTCAAGCTAAAATATTAAGGCTGCACACATTACTACAATGAAGTAGTGATGGGGTGAGTAAGGCATTCACCACTTATGTCACTAGGTGACTTAACACGGTTATTTGTGTATTCAGAATTCTTACCTTTTCTGGTTCGTCTTCTTCTCTATTTATCTATCTTTGGCGTTGAAAATTCCAAACTATGCTTCAATAGTTAACTCATTCTCTGCATGTCATTCTGAAGTTTAACAATCTTCTTGTTATTCTTCTTAAATTTCCAACATTTTTCTTGAACATTGGTAGGCCTGAGAAAGGGTTTATTTTACGGCCTACGGAAATACCGCAAGTGCACGGTGTCTGATTTGCAGCACAGGGCAGGTGCGAGTCGATCCACAGAGACGAGGGGTGCTTAAGTGATCTATGGCTATGCTAAACTGAGTTCTAATGAAGGTAACAGAGTTATGAGTTTTGTGTCGATGCGACTAAGTGAAATGGTGACACTGAACTAAGATAAATGGATTATAACAATGTGGGAAGAACACTAGTGGTAGAGAATCCACCACTTGATCTTATGCTAAGCAATTCCTAATCTAAATATACTCTTGATTCTTTCCAGGGAAGAATACCATGATAATGGGTTCACTAATTCCACACATTCCCCCTAGTATGGAGTGTCTTCTTACGAGTACACTCCATCACGAGATCATGTGTTCAATTAACTAATCCAAACTTTCCACTAAGGCATACAAGAACAATAAGAAGACAATGAACAACTCAACATTCAATCAAGGGTTTCATCCCAACCCTGGAAATTGAAACTAAAACATTGCAAGAAATAAAACTACAAAATGAAACTAAGTGACAAACTCCGGCTAATCCGGGCGTGTCTCAAATCATCATCACTCTTCTATTTATACATACCAAGCAAACCCTAAAACAGCAACCCTAATAGTTCAAAAATCGAAATTAATTGAAAAGATAATCGAAACTACTCTCACCCATGCTCTGTATCGTTCTCTCCACTGTCAATTTGCCTCTGAAAAACACCATGCATGGGTTGCTCGAGAAAACCCTAACCCTAATTAGCTCGACCTAGCTTCTAAAGTGAGAAGAAGCTATGTGAGAGGTAATTGAGAGATAGGGTGGCGGAAGCGGTGTGGTGATAGCTTTGTCGGGGAGTTGTTGGTGAGGTGGTGATGGCGAAGGTGGTTGTGGTGTCGGAAGAAGCGAGCTGCTGCTCACGAGAGTGACGGGAGAGGAGAAGAGAAGAAAGAGAAGAAAGAGAAGAAGAGTAGGGTTTCTCGAGGGGTATAGGGTATGGAGGTTTTGTTGTGGCGCAGGTGCATCAGAGGAAGATGAGAACGCTGCACCGAGCGTTGGATCTAACTGGAGAAATCTCAACGGCTGAGAAAGGTAAGCGGTATTGGAGTGATTCGATGTTGAGCGGAAGCAGCAAACTTCGATGCGCATGAGGGAGCGGACCGTAGGATGTAACTAGATGCGATCTCAACGGCTCGGGATAATCGGGCTCGGATCCGGTCTAGCTCAAGCCCATTTCTTGTAGATGAGTCGCTACTTGTTGGGTTGCAAGCGCTTGCGCGGCGGAGCTTTGGCTCTGCTCCATAGATACTTGCCTCCGATTCTTCGCTCTTTTGGCTCCTCAGTTTCTCCGGACTTTATTTAGTACCTAAAAATACAAAATTAATTAATACAAATATTTATTCTTGAAAACAAAGAAAACACAGAATCTGGGATAATATCTAATTCTTGAGCACAAAAAATGAGTAAAATGCCAATAAAAAGGTGTATAAATATGCACTATTTGGCACTCATCAAATACCCCCAAACCTGAATTTTACTTGTCCTCAAGTAAAACAAAAAATAAGAAATCCTAACTATACCCACATCGCAGGTCTCTCGAATGCATTTAGCGTATGCACTAAGCCTTTAAACCCCTAGGTGTCCCTAGTGGACGAGTTGTAGTCTCGTGAGGGTTTACAAGAGGTGTACCCACAAAACCTTCTCCAACTTCAGAGTGTAAAAGAGTCTCAAGCCTCCAAGAAGCTATGAGGACATAGAGTTTCGCATGCTAGTAACGAAGTTAGAACTATCGAAGAACGCATTCTCATCCTTAAGTGCTTTGAGCGAAGTAACCATACCATATGAAAGAACTCGGATTCGATTGTGATCATAAGCCTCGACTTCTGCCTCACCATTAGGGTTTTATGATAATTGCACTCAAAAAGATCGTTTTTTTTAGTCTCTCATGTGTGCAGGCGGGAATAAAGAGAGAAATCCTGCACACGTTGTAGGTAAGAAGGATAACCTTCCGAAATAAAATCTGGAGACTCCACGGAGGTGTGGACAAAAGAATCTTTTTCGATGATCTCTAAGGAAGGAAATCAACCATTAGCAAGGGTGGGAGTACTCACTCACTTCTCACCCGATCGGCAATTAATATCACTCTCTCATAAGAAACCATAGAAACGTCTTCAATCTTCGGTCTTCGGTCTTCAATTGTTGATGACGAACTTCTGAACTTTACAAAAACTTGACAAACATAATTAATTTTTTTTTTTTTTTTTTTTTTTTTTTTTGTTACAATAAAACGATAAACTCAATTTTTCACAAACTTCATTAATTCTCATCTTATTTTCTTTGCTTTGTTGCACATAAACCTTGGACTATATCAATTTTTCTTTCAATATTCCGATTCCTCGGTTCTTTGACGATGATGTGTTTCTATGGGTCTTGCTGATTGAGAGAGAGAGATGTTAATCAAAATCGATATTTAGAAGGAGTTTTCATCTTTAGACGTCACCCTCATGATTGACGGAATTAGCACTCAAGAGATCAAAAGTAGTCTTTGAAAGTGGTGCGAAGTTGGGTAGCTCACCATTCCTACCCGAATTGACGTACGGTGACACACACTCTAAAAGCTTTTCTAGAAAGTCACAAAGAGTGAAGGTCGGGTACCTCGCTTGATGTAAAATGGGTAGTCTCCACTATGGTTGATCACAATTCTACTACCGAATATCTAAACAAAGACCTAATTCGCCCTCCCGTATGGTTAAATCCAACTTTAACGCTCTAATCAACTAAGGAACCCGATTGTGTTCTCCGGTACTTCCAATTTACATTATTTCGGTCAGATTCTCTATGTAAACATAGCTAAAAGCATGCTAGTGACTCTAAAATCTCTAAGAGTTGGAGGTTTTTACAAAAAGAGTTTTTTTTTTTTTTTTTTTTTTTTTTTTTTTTTTTTGTGAAAATAAAAGGTAAAATAAAAGGCTAAAAACTCTAAATGCAAATGCAAATGTACCCCAAACCTAAATCAAACATTGTCCTCAATGTGTGACATATAGAAAAAATTTTAAACAATCACATACCGAGAGAACTATCTTTGATAAGAGAAAAGGAAGAGATTACCTGGATATCGGCGGGAGCAAGGTTGAGCTTCATTCGTCAAGCTAGAATCCAATATTCTCAACGGAGATCATATCGGATTAGCATAATATATGTGCAAGAAGACTCAACCTAATCAAGAAAAGAAAATTTAACAAGTCCTCTTTAGATTATATACAAAAATTCACCATAAACTAACAATCTAAAGAGTTGAGGATCAACCCAATAGAAAATATATACAAACATCAACAGCCTTACACATATATAACAAGAGAGTGCAAGTAAGACTGCAGATGTGAAGGAGTTACCCCCAAACCTAAATTTGTGAACGGGTGTGTTTGTGAGAACAAAATCTTGCAATTTTAAAGGTACATCATGCAAAAGGTCTAACTCAAAATGAGTTTTGCTAATTACGAGTAGACATACATATTCCAACCGTGGCTCCTTAAGAGTGTTATACTTTGATGCAAAATAGTCCAAGAGGACTTGGGAAGCACAAAGTTCTAGGCCTAAGTTAGGCATTTTCAGAAAAGTTGGTTTTGCAATTTTGTGACAAACTACACCTAGGTTTGGTGGAGGAGTTTCAATTTGTGACTCGGGGAGAGAGGTTAGGTACATCTAAGTTGTGTTCATGTATAAAATCATTTGCACCGTCACACTCTTTCCTAAGGTCGGGAGTGGGTAAATCATGGTCATTTCTCACAGGGCATTCATCAATTCCCATGTCAAATTCATCAGAGGAGACAACATATTGCGACATGGGCAGGGAATCAGACACAGAAATAATATTATGATCCAAAAGAACATTAGTGTCAACAGAAGATTCATCCTTTCCTAAGTCACAAACAAGTTGTGAAGCATGCTCACATTCACTGAAGAATTTCACAAAACTGAGCTCATAGTTAAGATCACATTTATGAATGTTAGAAGAAGTATCATTCATAGGGTTCACAGAAGAGACGCCTAACGTCTCTGAACCAAAAGATTCCATCATATTTTCAGCATGCACATGCTCTTCTAACATATCATATTCATCATCATCATAGCAAAAATTCATCTCTCCATTCAAAATTGTAGCATTTCTAGTGTACTCATTTACCTCTAGATTAGGTTCATATTCGGTGTATGGTTGTACAAAAGGTTCACTAGAGAAGGATGCTCGAGACATGTTGCTATGTGGATGGTCATGCATTGCATTCATTTCAAGCCTAGCCTTTTCCTCCATGAGTGTTTCCATTATTGGTTGCAAACTAGGAGTTGGGGAGTATAAAATTGTTCATCTCCCCACTTGTGGTGAATGATGCATGTGTGCGAGGTTGATTATGGTCCCAATAGTCACTTCTAGACACTTCGTACATTGGTTTATCATGGTTTTCCCTAGGCTTGTCTAAAAGCATGCGAGAATATAACAATGACTCGGCGGGGTGGTCTAAGCCACCACATAAGGTGCAAGCATGCATTTCATATTGCCTAGAAAAACTAGATTCGACAGATTGCCTTTCTAAAGCGGATTGCCTATCTAAAGCGGATAGTCGAGCCTCTAATTGATCTAAAAGTGATGACCGGGTATGAGAAAATTGTTCATTTTCAACCTTGTGGTGGATGATGTATGTGATCTTAATGATTAGGGTATGTGAGGTCAGGGCCTTGAGAAGGCCCATAAAGTTCCCTAAAGTCACTATGGTATGTGGGGTGTTCATTTTGTGAAAGGTGCCCGTAAGCAAGCTCTCTAAGGGATTTATTTGTTCCATCCCCAGATGCAGACCAATATCCTGACATGATTTAGCTCTCAAATTGAACTCACAATCTAATTTTGGTTTTGGTGGGATTGGTTTGGTTTATTGGGTTTCATTTGGTTTGTTGGGAAAGTTTGGTTTATGTGGGAAAGTTTGGTTTATGTGGGAAGCTCAGGTTGCTGTGGGCTCAAGTGAGATTTGGTTTGTTTGGGATTTGTTGTTTGAAGCCCAAGATTTGTGAAAACAGCACAGCCCAGGTTTGTGGTAAAGCCTAGTGGAACTGTGGGCTCAGTTTTGTTTAGGCCCAGCAGTGTGGCTTATGTGGTTGTGCAAAGCCTAGTGGACAGGCTTATGTGGGCTTCAAAATGTATAGCCCAGGTTATAATGCTAAGCCTAGTTGGGTTAGCCCAGGTGAGCTGGGTTTCATTTGGTTGCAGCCCAGGTTGGGTTGAGTTGGGCTCAGCTGGTGTGAAGTTTTCTATTCAGCCCTCATGATTAGTGCAGAGTAGGGGTGAGCATGGGCCGGTATGGACCGGTTTTCACCCCATCCGCATCCAATCCACTGCACTACGGATTTCAAATTTGGCATCCGCATCCAATTCATATCCAACGGATTTGCATCCAATGGATACACGGATGGACGGATTGGATGCGGATAATCCAACGGATTTGTTTTAGTTAAAATTTATGTAAAGAAAATAAAGCTAACACAAATGACTCCTTATAAAACCTACATATCCTATATATGTATACAAATATAAAAATGTCATGTACAACACCCCAAGAAAATATCTTAAAAATTCCTAAATGATCCATAGTATTTTCTAGAACTATATAAATGCCCTCTAATTTAACGGATATGGATGTCCAACGGATTTTCAAGGTTGCATCCGGGCCCGATCCGTTATCCGTTGGATTTCAAAAATTCCATCCGCATCCAACCCATTAACGAACGGTCCGGACACCCATCCGCAAATGAACGGTTGGTCCCGGTTAAATCCGCGGATTACGGGCCAAATGCTCACCCCTAGTGCAGAGTGTATGTGGAGCCCAGATTGATGGTGCAAGCCCAGATGTATGTGTAAGCCCAGATTGATGGTGCTGGGTTCAGTTAGATAGCACAGTTATGTTTATTGGGCTCAGTTGGTCAGGCCAAGTTGCAACAAAGCTCCACAAACCGGGGGTGAGGTTGCACGGAGTTAATGCTCGGGGGCTTAGCTCAACCAGAGGGTCAACATGGTTCACACAGTGCACAATGAAATACGAGGGCTAGCCTGGCTACCTCAAACAAACAATTAGTTCAACGGGGTTTGCAGGTGAGGCACAACAGCTCAACAGGGCATTACACGAGACTTGCGGCTAACGGACAGGTTACCCAGTTGTATCTCAGCCTCTACAGCAGCAGGGGCTGGATTGGAGCACAACAGGGTCTCACAAATGGCTTTATCAGCAATCACTCAAGGCTGTCAACAGGTTGAGTTGCTGTCAACCATCCTAGCTCAAGTGATCTAAGGGCTTTCTAGGATATGCTCAGGGTCAGTGCAACCTTCTCCCTACGAATGGAGATTATCAGCTCAAGTATAACTTGTTCACGGTGTCGACCAACGGACCCAACGGACTAATTGACGGTGCAGCCGGGTTAAGGAGTTTTGGCACAGACACACATGGCACATAATCAATTACTAACCTCAGATTCTGCGCCTAGCCTCGTCTTTCTCCCTTTTGGCAAGCACAGTTGGGTGACTCAGCTCAAGCCAATGTTTTTGTGACTACGACTAACCCAGCTCACAACTTGCAGCTTCAATTGATGCACAGGGTTGGTTGAGAGTTTATGCAGGGCAATGATGCAGAACTTACGTCTTTGAGTTTTTTCCCTTGCCTTCCTTCCCTTGGTTTGCACAAGAAGAGCATCCCAAGCACAGCCAACCTGTTGGCTCAACAAGGAGATTAGTTCTCGAGCTTCACGATCAAAGCAACGGAGCAATAAAGCTACGGCAGAGTTCGAGCTATGCAGGTGAAAACCAAGCCACGTAAAAATAATAACAAAGTGCAGCTAACAAAGCTAACAAAATAATGACCAAGTTATACTAGAATTCTAAATTACTGAAGCAGTTTATAAGAAAAATAAACTAAGTTACAACAAGACTAAAAACAACAATGAAAGACTAAGATAACAAAAAGCTACAAATAAGACAAGTTACTGACTAGAAATAGCAATGCGGAGAGAATATATACAAGGTTGGAAATCAGTGAAGCAAGGCCAATAGTCAACAGGGCACGCGCCAAGTCCCCGGCAACGGCGCCAAAAAACTTGGTAGGCCTGAGAAAGGGTTTATTTTACGGCCTACGGAAATACCGCAAGTGCACGGTGTCTGATTTGCAGCACAGGGCAGGTGCGAGTCGATCCACAGAGACGAGGGGTGCTTAAGTGATCTATGGCTATGCTAAACCGAGTTCTAATGAAGGTAACGAGTTATGAGTTTTGTGTCGATGCGACTAAGTGAAATGGTGACACTGAACTAAGATAAATGGATTATAACAATGTGGGAAGAACACTAGTGGTAGAGAATCCACCACTTGATCTTATGCTAAGCAATTCCTAATCTAAATATACTCTTGATTCTTTCCAGGGAAGAATACCATGATAATGGGTTCACTAATTCCACACATTCCCCCTAGTATGGAGTGTCTTCTTACAGTACACTCCATCACAGGGTCATGTGTTCAATTAACTAATCCAAACTTTCCACTAAGGCATACAAGAACAATAAGAAGACAATGAACAACTCAACATTCAATCAAGGGTTTCATCCCAACCCTGGAAATTGAAATTAAAACATTGCAAGAAATAAAACTACAAAATGAAACTAAGTGACAGCTCTGGCTAATCCAGGCGTGTCTCAAATCATCATCTCACTCTTCTATTTATACATGCCAAGCAAACTCTAAAACAGCCAACCCTAATAATTCAAAAATCGAAATTAATTGAAAAGATAATCGAAACTACCCTCACCCATGCTCTGTATCGTTCTCTCCACTGTCAATTTGCCTCTGAAAACACCATGCATGGGTTGCTCGAGAAAACCCTAACCCTAATTAGCTCGACCCTGGCTTGTAAAGTGAGAAGAAGCTATGTGAGAGGTAATTGAGAGATAGGGTGGCGGAAGCGGTGGTGATAGCTTTGTCGGGGAGTTGTTGGTGAGGTGGTGATGGCGAAGGTGGTTGTGGTGTCGGAAGAGCGGAGCTCTGCTCCGAGAGTGACGGGAGAGGAGAAGAGAAAGAAAGAGAAGAAAGAGAAGAAGAGTAGGGTTTCTCGAGGGGTATAGGGTATGGAGGTTTTGTTGTGGCGCGTGTGCATCGAGAGGAAGATGAGAACGCTGCACCGAGCGTTGGATCTAATCGGAGAAATCTCAACGGGTGAGAAAGGTAAGCGGTATTGGAGTGATTCGATGTTGAGCGGAGCAGCAAACTTCGATGCGCATGAGGGAGCGGCCGTAGGATGTAACTAGATGCGATCTCAACGGCTCGGGATAATCGGGCTCGGATCCGGGTCTAGCTCAAGCCCATTTCTTGTAGATGAGTCGCTACTTGTTGGGTTGCAAGCATTGCCGCTTGTGCGAGCTTTGGCTCTCTGCTCCATAGATACTTGCCTCCGATTCTTCGCTCTTTTGGCTCCTCGGTTTCTCGGACTTTATTTAGTACCTAAAAATACAAAATTAATTAATACAAATATTTATTCTTGAAAACAAAGAAAACACAGAATCTGGGATAATATCTAATTCTTGAGCACAAAAAATGAGTAAAATGCCAATAAAAAGGTGTATAAATATGCACTATTTGGCACTCATCAAACATGGTTCTTGCTTCCGCAAAAGAAGCAATGCAGAAAGAGCTCATCATTAGAAGAATTAGTGAAAAAGCGGGGGTCTAACAACCACACCCAATATTTCGTTTGGCAATCTGTATGGACAACTCCAATACAATTCTAAGAGAATCAACTAGACAGTCATACTCAAATCAGGAAAAGTATCCAATAGTTATATCTCAATTTCTCAAATCAATCTCGCAATCGAGCAGGATAGAAATCAGTAGCGATCAATATGAGAAATAACTTGAACCTGTACCAAAGACCAATGTTCAAGTGTCAATCAATTTCAATCAACAACCAAAGGTTGTATTTACCAATTGATTGAACTACGCACAACCTTTGATATTTCAATTATATAAACAAATATAATGCGGAAACGAAATAACACAGACACCAGAAATTTTGTTGACGAGGAAACCGCAAATGCAGAGAAACCCTGGGACCTAGTCTAGATTGAACACCATATTGTGTTAAGATGCTACAGACACTAGCCTACTACAAGATTAACTTCGGACTGGAATGTAGTTGAGCCCTAACCAATCTCACGCTGATCAAGGTACAGTCGCGTTCCTTACGCCTATGAATCCCAACATGACTCTACGCACTTGATTCCCTTAGCTGATATCATCCACAACTAAGAGTTGCTATGACCAAATCTGTCTCCCACAGAAATACCTATGAAGTTTTGTTATGTCTTATGATAAATCAAGGTACACAGGAACCAATTGATAATCCGGTCTTATATTCCCGAAGAACATCCTAGAAATATCAATCACCTCACAATAACTTAATTATATGGTAGTAGAACAAGTTATTGTGGAATCACAAAGAATGAGACAAAGAGCTTTGTGATTACTTTTTATATCTTACCTATCGGAGATAAATCTCGAGTTAATCTTAGAGAAGATTGTACTCGATACGATAGAACAAGTAAGATCAGAATACGAAACTACAGAGAAAATAGTTGGATCTGGCTTCAGAATCCCAATGAAGTCTTTAAGTCGTTAACCTAAATGGTTTTAGGAAAAACCTAGGTTAATGGAGAACCGACTCTAGTACGCAACTAGTATCACACAGGAGGTGGGGGGATTAGGTTTCCTAGTTGCTATAGTTTTCCTTTATATAGCTTTCAAATCAGGTTTTGCTTAGTTAGCTTAGAAACAAAGCATTCATTATTCACCATTAGATGAAATCCTGATATAAGATGCAAACTAAGTTTTGCTTGAAACCAAAGCAATATCTCTCCACCGTTAGATCGACTTAGCTTGTCACAAACAAATGAAATATACTTCATTTAGATATGGGTAACCGTACCTAAATGTGTATACTTAGTTGGTTCAATAATAGTCAACCAAGGTCAGCCATGCGGACACTTTTTTCTAATCCACATTCATCAAACGGTTAAATTGTGTTTGGAAGGCACATTTGAGGGTATATTCATGCCCAATACCACGGCTTCGAAAACGTTACCACAAACTACCACGAACTTTTTGAATTCCCCAAGCCGGGTAAGATGTTTGTTACTAATACCCTTTACTGTCCTAAATTAATCGTCGCCACAGGATCGCTAAGAATTTCTAAAACCAAAATCACCATGGCAAAAACCAGACAAAAAGCTTCTACATTTTTATTTACTCAAGCTTGAAAGCCCTTACTTTATCTCTCATTAAATTCGCAAAAGTTTTGTCCATGGTCGGTTCGATTTTACGGTTGGGGTTTTCGTGTGTGATGGATTTGATTTGTTATTTATTTATTTGTGTAGGGATTGTTTATACGGAAGGAGGTGAATTGAGATCTTTGGATGAACTACTTCCTGATGCACTTGGATAATCTTTAAGAAACTATCTTTGCAAGATATGGATTCATCGGAGGTTTTGTTAGTTTTTTCTTCATTTCAATGAGTTTTTATTAGTAGATCCAGTTAATTTTGATGGGACTTTTGATATAAATCTTGATTAACTTGAGATCACAATTTAGTTTTTGAACTGGTTCTCTTGTTTTGTTTTTCTTAGGGCTTATCAGTTGAAGTAATTCTGCATAAGTTTGAGGGAATCTGTGTGCAGAGTTTGAGGCAAGTTTGCTTTGTCTCTGTGTTAGAGCAAACTTTAGGTTTAAATTGGGTTCTGTAGTTGAATTCAAGGGTTTATCATCGAGGATTAATTGGGGGCCCCGAAAATAATTGGGGCCTCACCAAATTTATGCCCACACTAAAAATTATAGAGGGCTTTCAAAATCCGGGTGAAAATACGTTTTTACCCTTCCCTTAATATTTACCCTAAAATCCTATTAAGATTAAGACTAAACCTAGGCTCTCATTTCATTTCTATCACAAAACTATTCTTCTTCTCCTCTCCTCTCCCTCTCCTCTCCATCACAACTCCATTAACGACTCGGGACGAATCGGAAGAAAATATGACCCCAATTAAAAAATATAAGTGAACTAAAACTTATGAATCTACTTCTTATTTACGATTTATTGCATGTTTTGTTTGGAAAATTCGGTTTAAACCGAAAAATAGCGATTCTGAGAATAAGGATCGTCAACCTCTATAGTTTTATACCCTAACGATTTTTCATATGCATGTTATTTTAGTATGAAAAATCGTTGATGTCTAAGGTGTAAGAGATAACGACCCTTTATCTGGGTTTATATTTTTTTACTCAGAATAGAGTCGTCAATATATTATAGAACCAATTGACGATCCTACTATGACGACCCCTTTTTATACACTAACGACTCTATATGACTAAAAACTACCTCTCTGACCAAATAAATGGAAGGGTCGTCATCTTAATTCCATAGAATCATCACTAATGATAACGACTATTTGGTTGAGTCGTTCATGAATAAAGAAAAATGTTAACTACTCTTTCTTATTTGTCCACTAAAAGACAAAAATGATAAGGAGTCGTTCAGTATACATCAAAATGTTAACGACCTATTTATTCTTCCATTAAATGACAAAAATGAAAAAGAGTCGTTAACATTTGGTATAATATGAAAATGAAAAGGAGTCGTTAACAAAAATGAAAAGGAGTCGTTAACATTTGGTATAATATGAAAATGATAAGGAGTCGTTGACAAAAATGATAAGGAGTCGTTCATCTTTTTCAAATTTGATGAACGATTTTTCATAACTACAAATTGGAGTAGTCAATTTTTCCAAACTTGGTGGACGATTTTTCATAACCTGCATATTGGAGTCGTATATTTGTGTGCTAAGTCACTAACGACTCGTAAGGGTCGTCAGTTTATTATACTCCCGACCAAACGACTCTCACACTGAGCTGCTTCATAGTGACCATGAATCGACAACTTGGAGCACCATTCATGCGATTTGAAGAGTATAGGAAGTTTACCTGATTGTTTAGAGCTTTGGGTTCTTCATTTTGAGTATTGGTTCCATCATTTTGAGCAAAAGGATCTTCATTTGCAACCATTTTAACCTAAATTTTCCCCCAAAACTCACTTTCTTTCTCTTTATCCAACACAAAAACACAAATTTCCTATTATCTAAACTAATTAACAACTAATCTAACTTAACTAATCAACGTAATTAACAGTAATGGTTTGGGGTAGTTTAGCCATTTCAAAAAATTCGGATAAGGGTAGCCCCAAAATGCTATTGGGAGACCAACTGGTGAGGCCCCCAATTATTTTTTGTGGCCCCCAATTTTTTTTTGTTTGTTTATCATAAAACTAGGTCTCTAAAATTTACGTCTATACTACCGTATAATCTACTGTATTTGTGGTAATTGGGTATTTCTGTGCTGTGTGATTATAAACGTTGATGGCTGTTTTGAAATGAACTCATTTTTATTTTTATTATTGCAGGGAAGTGGGATTGGTTGTCAAATTATCTCTTTGATCACTTTGTCCATATTCTGCTAGTTAAGAAATTGTGTATAGTTTAGATTAATCTAACTCTACGTGCCTTGCTTCCTTGAAAGATGAATTGATTTTGAGTCTCATGTGCTAGTACGTAACATGTAGGGAATATAAAGATGCTTATTTTATATGTGTACTGCTTGGAAATTCTGAATGTTACTTGAACATGCCAAGAACATCTGTTTAAGTTTGACTCGTTAACGGCACCATCTTATTTCTCATAGAAATTAGAACACAGCAGATTTATATGGTAAAAATTATGCTTATAGATTTTTGCTGTATTAAAATTAGTTGATGGCAGTCAAGCTCTTTAGGAAGATATTATAGCCTTAAATGTATAATTTTGGAATTTCAAGCTGTACATTCATTTATGTCTATGGCTGACCACCCCAGGGCAGTTGTCTTGGATGCGAATTTGTTGATTATAATTGCGATGGTGGCATAGTCTAGTAGTACACGGCAGGAAAATGTTAGTGGTTGATAGGGCTGTCAATGGGTACCCGTTACCCGCTACCCGGAACCGGACCCGCCTAATTGGGTCCGGTTCTGGGTCCTAAAGTTGGACCCATTAGCCACTTAAGACCGTGCGGGTAATTACCGAATAGACCCGTTTATAGCGTGCCCGGTCAACCTGTCCTACCCGACGGTACCCGCGGGTAATGGGTACTCGTTTATTTAACCTTTGATCATTTTTTAGCAAAATTATAGGTATTTTGCTAGTTTTGGCTTTGATTTTTTTTTATTTTTGATTTTTTTCTTACATATAATCTTTATTTGGTACATTAATAAAGAAATAATAATAAATTTTTATAAAAATAATTTATATTCAAGTTAAAAAGAGAAAGAAATTAAGATTTTAATAGTTTTTTTAATACCCAACGGCACCGGACCGACGGGTATTTGAGACTTTAAACGGTCCTGGTTTCAGGCCAACACATTATGGAACCGGACCCGGACCGTGAGGACCCGGAACCGATGTTGATATGCCGGGTCCGGTTCTGGGCCATGTACTACCCGGGAGGACCCGGACCCGTTGACAGCCCTAGTGGTTGATACTGCCATGGGTGCATAGACTGCGTAGGAAAATGTTAGTGGTTGAACACAGTTGTCTTGGATGCGAACGGGGATGCGAACTTAAGTTCTGGACATTGGTCACAAGCTAACAGTTTGCAAACGGGTACGCAAACTTTAGCTCGAACTCAGTTGAAACCGTTTGCGAACGGGTACGCAAACTTGGTTCCCGGACTTCAACAGTTAAATAAGTTTGTGAACGGCTATACAAACTTAAGTACCACGACTTAAACAGTTGAATAAGTTTGCGAATCTGGGTATGTAAACTTCCGATCCCGACCGTCAAAACAGTTTCGTACACTAAGTACACAAACCATAATGTATCTAGACATGGGTTTTAGCTCTTAACTTTATGAACAGTCACGTTCATCAACCTGTCCGACTTCTTCTGATAATACCAAACATCGTAGGTCAACTTGGCTACCTGCTCCCGGAGGTATCTAAGCTCACTAGAGCCACCAACTGACAGGCGCAGGATGTAGGATGTCTCAGGACTATACTACCAACCAAAATTGAAGACAAGGCTAAGGCAAAGAAGAAACGAACCTATGGCTTTGGAAGACTCGGCGACCGGGGGCGGAATCGGCGGCTTTGAGACCTTCCTCGCGCAGCCTTTGCGGCATTATTCGCTCTCTCAAGGGCTAAAAAACACGCCTCAAGGATCTCGAGTTTTCCTCGGGTCATCCTCTAGCGAGAGATATCTTGGCGTGAGAATCGTAACCACTATAAGAAGATTGTTGCGCTCCGGCAAAGGCATGATCTTGGAGGGTACGCTCCAACAAGGCACTCAAGTGAGTACATTTAGCCCTATAGAACTTGAACAAGGTACATCCAACATCGATTTGTTTGCAAAGCAAAGAAAACGAAGCATAAGAACAGACGAAGATTCAAAACAAAGCATGAGACAGTAATGTAAGGACCACTTACTGAAAACAGCGAAAGACGGGGAAGGAAATCAGCATAGGTGTCCATGAAGGCCTCCATCTCTTGGATGCTACCCCTGCGGATTTCACCAAAGCTATGGCTAGAGCGAAGGCAGTCCGGGTCAAAGAATAGATCCTTAGCCACACGGTACTGAGCAGACAGAACATCTAACTGCGAAGCTACCTCAAAGGAACCAGCTAATTGGTGACGATCAACCTCAGCAGAAAAGGGACCTTTCGAATCCCGTAGAATGGATTCAAGGATAGTATCGTCAAAACTCCCAAGGCTTAAGCTCTTAGGTAGCTTACCCTTCTCAGACTCAACAACAACCCCACCAATCGCTTGAGAGCAAGTGTGGGGAACGAGATGAACCCTCACCACGACGAAGAGATGACATGGTGGACGAGTGAGGCAGAAGAAAAAAGCTTGAGCACCACCTAAGTCCATATCACCAGCAGAAGGAAGATTTCCCAATACGGTCCAATCTGGAGACGAAGGTGGAGGCCCAACAACATTGCTAATAGGGGCAGTAGAAACAGACTGAGCGCTCCCAAATGAGGTAGGTGTAGCATTGAAGGAGAGCTAGCAAGTGAAATCACAACCTTCTTCTTCGGCTGCGAGTCTGAGCTACTAACACTCACCACCGGAGTAACACCCTTCGCAAACGAACCACTCAATTGGAGTGAAGTAGCAAGAGAGGATAGAAGACTCTTGGAAGATACCACTACAACACCAGTAGTAGCCGAGACAACAGGTTGCAAATCACCAGGGGCAGAAAATGAAGGCACATTTGGTAACAAAGCAGAAGTCGAACTTGAACACTAACCGGGTCACTAATGAAGCATCACCACCAACTGGAAGGTTTTCACCCTCCACAGAGCCAGCATGGATAGGACTGGGGCTATTCTTGGAAAATCTTCCTCAATATCATCCAGATGAGGGCTAAGGCCAGTATCCTCAATGTCCTCCATATCTTCGTCAGAGTGCTCCTCCGAAGCAACCTTAGGATCCTCATCGGATCCCTCAAGATCGATCACAGCCTTCAACTTGCCCTTTCTCTTGGAAGACTATAACAGAACACATGCGCAAGCAAAGGATTAGGGGCAAAATACCAGGAAACCTACAAACATAAAGGTATGGCTATATCCTTACCTCCGCAGGTGTTGGTGTAGTTGTTTCAGCCGAAGCCTTTCTCTTCCTAGTCCTAGTAGCTACAGAGTTGCCAGCAGAGCTCGGAGCAGTCCTAGCAGCAGAACCAGGGGCAGTTCCAACAGAAGAAGCAGGAGCAGACTATAAAAGAAAGCCATCAGATTACCAAATAAAGACTGCAAAACAAAAAATAAAAGGAAAAAACCTCCAAAGAAAGAAAAGGTTACCTCATGAGAAGCAGCAGGGTTGAAAACGTAACGCTGATATCCATCATACTTCTCAGGAAAGGAGAGAGTTGTACGAGGGACGTTGGGATCTGCAGTAGTAAAATCGTAAGCCCAAAGACACACCACACGAAGAGGAGTATGAGCCCAGCGATCATCATGATCAAGACGGATGCGGTCAGGCTTCGCCAAAGGTAGCTTAGCAGAATAAGGGATCACAGTCAAACCGGTCTTGTCAATCTCTTCCAACATACGAAGGCTGTTACCCTCTCTAATCTTCTTAGTAGTAACATGAATACGACGGGGGCCAACGCTCCAAAGAAGGAGGTTAGTTTTCTGAATAGCATCAGCGTATGTGGCATTGAAGTTGGAATGGGTGTAATCCTCCTGCTTAGACCTTCTAGCAACAAAAGGGTAGTAAAAATTCAGAGTAGTATTTCCGTTACTGCGGTACCAGCACTCACGAAGGGGATGCCAGAAATTGCCAGTATATTGCATGACTCCTCGGACCTGAGTCTTGTTCAACGGGTCATCCCTGGTAGACAAAACATCATAGTAGAAGGGATCCTTTCTACTAAACAAAGGCAGGAGCATACCCGCGGCCAATTGACCAACAATGATCAAGAGGTTGTTATCATCATATGGAAAGCTTCGAATCATGGATTCGGTGAGAACATCAGGGCCATTGATAAAAGAGATCTCAAACTTATGAAGGCGAAAGGACTTGGTGATCTCAGCCAAAGAAAAGTGAGCATAGCTATCTTTTTCACGCAGTTGCATCCTTTGAAGCTCATAGTGAGGCGGAGGAGGAGGGAGATCCTCAACAAAGAACCTCTTGAACCTCGTGGTCCGTGAAGTCTCGGGGACCATAGCCATCTCGGTACGGCAGGTACCTCGGTGTCCTCGGGAGGTGGAGAAGGCGTAGCATCAGGATGATCCATCCGCGGAGGAGGCTCGATTGACGACCTAGGCCTCGAATCTTTACGAGCGGCTTCTTCAAGTCTCATAATTTCTAGCACCAAAGGGAAGAAAAATACTTCAACAATGGCAGACATAAAATTGTAGTTGACTCAAAAACATATTTGGGGCAAAAGCAAGCATACTTTGGGCATGGGTTTAATTAACCAAAGGAAACAGTTTAATCCAATTTTAAGACGAAATGAAGGATTATTCACCACCATAGGCAAATTTGCAGGCGAAGAGTATCATGACATACACATGGTGAAATCATGAAATGGAGAGTAACCCATGCTTTCAAATTACATGAGGAAGCATAAAGAAGCAGAAATTGATACATGCAGGGATAAGAGCAACATCAACAACCAAAACAGAAAACATGGAGAATACGAAAAGCAACAGTAAAGTTGAGGAAATAAACGATCACTTACTTGAATATGATGATCGAGTGGTGAAGGACCTGAGCCTTGGAAAATCGATGAAAGATCAACAGTTGAAAACAGAAGAAAATCCCTGAGAAAGGGATGGAGAGAGACAATTCGGGGAGAAAGAAGGGAGTTAATGAAAATTCCTTCTCTTTATTCTCTTCTTATAGGTGGCTGGAGAATCCAAAAATTTGGGTGTCCCGAAATTCAAGGGGAAGTTATTGCATGAAGAGACATGTGGGACCACCCAACCGGTACGTGCAAAAATGGCGGCATTATGGGAGTTTTTTCTTCCAATCCTACCAAACGGTAGAATATGAAAGAAAATGGGCAAGCTGTGAATACCAATATTCTGTGGAGCACGTGTCGCGATCTCAGTGGTCGCACGCAAGATAACTGTATAGCCCTCGTTGCATAGAGAGACCTGAGTAGCAGAGGATACCTTCGCAGATCTACTTTATCTTATCCCAAGAAGGGATACCTCGACGGTCAAGATGGGAAAAGTAAAGCCTAGTCTAGAGGGAGGCAGCTGGCTAAAGGACAGAGGTAGATGACATATCTAATCAGCATTAAATACAAAAATCTCTTATCTATACGCATAATCAAAGCACGTGGAGGGAGATGATGTGGCAGAACCTGAATGGCAAAGGATAGCGGTGAACGAAGGTACAATCTGTACTAAGGCTGGGAAGTTCCCGAAGGAACGTGGGTCAGCTGAGGTGGCAGAGTCCGATTAGAGTAAGCACGCGGTGAACGAAGGTACCATTTGTACGGAAGGTATATGAGAGAGCGATGGGTCCAAAGACAGCAAAGATATACCTGGAGCAGAAGGGGCTATAAATACCAAGCCTCACCAACAAACTAAGGGCATTTAATATATATAAGGAAGATATAGTCTTAAGCTTATACCTC